>KN883226.1:86085-98344 GCA_000934455.1 Apostichopus parvimensis | reverse complement strand
GTTATAAAGTATCATGTCATGTTTGAAGAACATTTTCTAAAGAGAAGTGATTGTTCATGTGACTTTCTGCAATTTAGAAAGTTTTGCGGTTTATATATTTTTTTGCTTATTGTCATCAGAACAATTTCAACCTCTGTTTATTTCAGACTTAGAGTAGAAAGGGGTAAACAGGACCCACTGGTGGTCTGTCCTGACATCCTCACCCCAACAGGAATGGAAGCTCAACATCTAGCAAGTATCTTAGCTCTCTACAGACTAGCTCCGGGACAGGTGACTTTTCAATTTTGTATTTCTTAACTCGTGACCCTAAATGTTTGTACCTAATTATTTACACTTTATAGTATCTTTTTTCTTCTTTTAGGACTATGCTCTACTTCAGTCAATTTCCCACCTTTGCCGTTCAATGTCCTGTTTAATCTCTGCGAATGTTTTCTTCTTATCCAAGGTGTAATTTAACAGCTGGTGCTTAGTGTCGACATTTAATGCTAGTAATGACTTTAACCAATTTTTATTCATGTAAAATCGGACTAGACAATACATCTGCTATGGTAGGTCTTAACCCTAGGTTCTTATCCTTTCTCCATCCACGGACCCCCTAAGTACAATGAATAGATGCCCCTTACTGCCAGCTATAGAGAGTAAAACCAATTACTTCAACCTCTCCATGATTGGTGCTGCAGTCAGGAATTTTTGTTTTCTGAGTTGTTATGGCTATCTTGACTGTATGTAAGTCAGCAAAACATTGACAGGCTCATTCGGCGTTGACAGATTCCTTCTTGGTGGAAAGACCCTGCAAAAGCTTTCACAGATTCCCAGGTTGGAAAGGTAGATCTTAGCTAAATGTTGGTATTTATTGTAAAATGATACTAGCTTTCTCAAGCATGTTTGTGACATTAAAATTAACCTAAAAAAGAAACAGCTGATAATGCAATGTCCTTTAATTTCACGGAGAGAGCACTTTACCCCGCAAATGCAACCAACTGTTCAAGATGAATTTGATCTTTCAGTCCATCCATCAGCTACTGCCTCCTCCATACAGAGATGTCTGGCTGGAATGGATGACAGCCGATAAAGAAGCAAAAGAGGCAAAGAAGTCTGAACAAAATAAAGTGAGCATTTAATGTTGAAGATCATCCATCCATCATGCTTTAAATTGAGAATGTTCTGGGTCTGTATATTGAATTTCTAATTAAACAGGTTGAACTTGGCAATGACAGAGCGGCACATTTATTTTTATTTTGATGATTTTTTTTTTCTTGGCAGCCCATTTGTATCCTCTTACACTTTAGTTATGTCAAATTTAGCAACAAGCCTCAAAGAGTGCTCAGTTCTTGATCGCAATAAGAAAAAAAGTTATATACTCAAGTCTCTCAAAAAAAGTGACATTATATTCTTGGAAACTGATAATGTAAGGTATGTCAAAGTTTTAAATAAACACACCTGCCTGTTTTATGTTTTAAGTTATAAAATAAATTTGTGATTGAAACATAATCCTGTTTTGATATTAGCAATTCATGTGAATTTTTTTTGTTTTGAAGATCTCTCCTGCAATTTTATACTCCTTTACAGCAATTATATCGCAATTTATTTCCTTGTCAACTCATGTTGTGATTTGCCAAGACTAGTTGTGATCCATACTCATGATGGAAGTGTACATTTAATGGTAACAACTCCTGAGTGTCAGAGGTGTAAACTTTACAGTTAAATGGATGAGTGTAGGCAAAAAGTTTGATGTGTTGTAGACCATTGAAAAGACACTGATATCAGTCTAGGTTATGTTTCTACACCACTTTTCATTTTGAGAAATGATCCTTCAAACAGCAGTGGTTCATCGATTAGAGTGACTGAACTGTGTAGTCTAATAATGGACCATAAGGACAGTTCCTCAGATGCAACACAAAAACTCATTGGGGGAAAAATGAGAATTTGTTGGCCTAAAAGGACATGTTTAAGATGTGTTACAAATTAAAATTTTGTCAAGGATAAATGTTTGTTTAATGTCATCCAAGAGTACTCTGTCATTTATATGAAGTTTAAAAGAACATGTTTTGGTTGAGTCGCTAGAAGTTACAACAAAATGGATTTACATTGACAATAAGACCTGCACTGAAAAGCTTTTGTCTTCATCAAGTTAACCTTTATGGAGCTTTTCTGTCGTGACCTATAAATTGGGAAGCATGGCTTTAAAATTTGTAAACCCACGTGTGTTCTCAAATGGTCGCTCCAAACGACGGTCATTAACTGTGACGTATCACATCTTTATCAACCAGCCCAGGGATCAGTTTGTTGGACAACTCTTGCAGCAAATCAAAGCCAAATCTGAGGGCAATAAAACCAAGAGCAAGCTATCAGACGAGGATGAACTAGACACATGGGAGGATTTTTCAGATGGGGTAACTTTATCAACTTTCTAGTCTTTACTTTATCACCATCGCTCTCCTTTCATGACAAACTAAAATTAAATACAGAAACCTTAATTAGCAAAACAAATTCTCGATCGTGAAATTTTCTGTACAATTGTGAAATTGGTAAAGAGCATTAATCTATGCATGCCCTTTGACAAATAGGTACTAGAAGAGGATTCCTCTGGTATACACATTCCTGGAATGAGTATATATATAATTATTATGCTGTGATGGTTGTTCCAAATGGAGCAAACATGTTTTCATGTAATTCCTTTCTTGTTTCTAACTGACTTCTTATGTTAAAGAGTAATATATTCACCTGGTAGCAAGCAATTTAAAACTTACATTGAAGAGGAAGAAATTCCATGGTGTAAGTTGAAAATGCTATCTCAATATATCAACATGAAAACGAAATGATCATTACTTATAAAAAATTATCTGATTTCAATCGATCTATTTGAAAAGGAAGCAAAAACTTTTCACGTAATGCCTTTCTTGTTTCTGACTGAATTTTTATGGTAAATAGTTAATATTTTCACCATTTTGAATTTTCTAGGAGGAGAGTCCATCACCTGCAAAGAGACATCACCCAAGACTAAGCAGTGAAAAACTGAAAACGTTATTGAAGGAAAAACAGGTTCGTTCATCGGTTCAAGAGTTAAGATGGAGGATTTTCTATTTATTAATCAAGACATTTTTACAGCAGGGATACATAGTTTCACGCTTTCTTCATTCTTTCAAATTCTGAATTTATAGCAACCTATAATGTACTTAACAGCGACAAAATTTGTATATATTTTTGTGCAAATTTGCATTGTCCTCATGTTGCATAAACTTTTCTCTCCGTTCTTCTGGACACAAGACAATGCTTATATTTTTGATGACTATAATTTCATAGGGTACAGAGCTCTTCGAGAAGCTGCGGCGGTCCAGACAAGGGCTTCCCGTCTCTCAATATCAAGATGCCATCCTGGAGCAACTTCATCAACACTCGGTCATACTTATCGCAGGAGAGACAGGAAGTGGGAAGAGTACACAGATACCACAGTTTATATTGGAGGTAAGGAGGCTGTCAGGTTTGAACTGTTTTAAATAGGGATATTCTGATAGCGGGCAATTTTTAAAACTCACATTGAAGGGGAAGATATTCCATGATGTTAGTTGAAAGCAGTATCTCAATATATCAAAATCAAACATGTCAAAGACATGAAAAATGATATGATCATTTACTTATAAAATTTATCTGATTTTAAACAACAATTCAGATCGAGGCCCTAATCGGGTTTGGCAGACTATCCCTAAGGAGACTACTATTATGGGATGCTATTACAGATTAGTCACTCAAGAAATTAAGCAAAGCCCTAAAACTATCTTTTATGAGTAAGTTGTGCCAAAGATCCAATCACAAATCAAAAAGAGAAGTCTTTCCATGTGAGCTTTTGCCTGCAAGTATGCCCTCAATTAAAGAACAATTGGCTTTGAAAATTTCATTGTTGTGGAAAGTGTGTGGAAAGTGTGTTGACAGTTAAAGAAATTTCTTTTATCTTTCTTTATCTTTCTTTACGATGAAGCGTGACATATTTTGGGATGCTTTGAAGTCTGGGTCATATCCAGAGTTGCTCTGTGCCACTTGTAGGGGCCTATCAGCATAAATCAATGTATTCCTTACTACTGCATGATGTTGTATATGGTTTTCTTTATGTTATCTAGGATATTGTCAATTCTGGCAGGGGTGCTGACAGCTTTGTCATGTGCACCCAACCACGAAGAATTTCAGCTATCAGTCTGGCCAACCGAGTCTGCCAAGAGATTGGGGAGGAGGCAGGACCAGGAGGGAAGGTAATAGTGATTGGGACATTGTAGAGTACCGATGTTATCATTGATAGCACTGGAATAGCTATGCTGTGTATTACAGTGGAAAGTGTCTGCACACTTAGATGATACTATTGGTTTACATTACATCATTAAAATGAGGAACTCGGTGTGGGGGGGGGGGGGGGGAGAGGGAGGGGAAGAATGGATAAAATTGGTCTCACAAGGAAAATCTTAAAAATTCAGAATCAATTGTTGTTGCAGGTACTATTGTGCTCTCAAAGAAAGTATTGTGATGAAAACAAACATGTGAAGAATTAATTAACTGCTTCCTGCAAATTGACGAAGTATGCATAGCTTGTATCAAAGTGGCAATGTAAATTCTGGATTGACCAGATAACTTATATAAATATATATGTACTCTATGTACAGGGAGTGCATCACTAGATAAACCCACAAGGGTTGTTTTGATACACTTCCTTTCAAATTCCATAACTCTCTGTATTCGCTACGAATAATGTATATATGTCGTGGAAAAACCAAATGAATAAACAAAATGATGATGATTGAGTTTTGTGTCTCCATGATAGCTTTACACCTCTGAACATATCGTATTATCTCTTCTTCGTCCAGGATTGCCTGTGTGGTTACCAGATTAGATTTGAGTCCAAGCAGAGCCCCGCTACCAGACTCCTCTACTGTACCACAGGTGTTCTCCTGCGTAAGATGCAGCTGGATCCCAAGCTGCAGAATGTCTCACATGTCATCGTAGATGAGGTAAAGCCACGTTTCCATAGTAACAGAATATTTATTTACTTTGTCTGGTAGGTTAATGTCTATTGTCGCCACCAAATACGCCGGTGCCGGTGCCTTCCAATCACAAGGTCCCCGGTTCGAGTCACTCCAAGATTAATGTATGTCGTCCAGTTACAGAGTTGTTGACAATTGACAATTCATAATCATGGATGTTAAATATGAATGTAAGAGACTGACTTCGGTCAGCTTGCGGCTTTGATAAGCCAATGAGGCTTCTTCGCGAGTTCCTGCTTGCAGGAGGATCTAAAATACATATAGGAGTCGCACTTTTAATCCAGATGGACCTAGACTAATTTACATGTAAGATTTTGGTCATCAATTTTAACCTAAATTTTGGTTGATATTCTTACTCATACCAATATGTATATTTATCTTTATAGATTTTTTGTTTTAAATTGTGCTGGACTTGATTTAGTTTCTAAAAGATGTAAAATACTCTCTCTCTATGACTGAAGATATTCCATTCCCAACCAGGTACATGAGCGGAGCGTCCAGTCAGACTTTTTGCTGATAATCTTGAGGAGACTCTTACAAGTCAGAAAAGATCTGAAGGTTATTCTGATGAGTGCCACGATGGAAAGTTCAAAGTTCTCGTCGTATTTTCAACGATGCCCGATCATAAATATACCAGGGAGAACCTTCCCTGTGGAGGTAAGTCAAATTCTCCATACCGACAGAATCCGGGAAGACAGCGTCCAGCTAGAACAAACTATGAAACAAAGGGCGTGGATTAATAGACTGTTTTCTCTGGGATGACAATCTGCAGGAAGGGGTTTCCTGTTGTGTTTGATATCCTTGTATATCTGGTGTGTTTTGTGCACTTTTGACCACACAACAAAGCAATCATAAAACAGGTAACTTAAAATTTGCTAGTTCTGACTTCGACAATGATTCTCGTTATATAGGTGATCCTCTGGTAAGGTTACTATTACCTCAAACCTGCCAACCCCCCCTCTCCCTCCCCCCAAAGGAGTCAACCTGAAGAAGGTTGGTGCCTGAAACCTGTCGATATTTACAAAAACGTTGTATAAGACTCATCGTTCTTACATCATTTATATGTTAGTTTCTATGAAAACATTTGTATGTCAACAGTTGTACTTTGTTCATTTCAGGATCCTTCATTCTATATCATAATTTCTTGTGATGTCATTATTTGTAATAAAAATAATAATAACGATATGAATATATATTATGTTTTGTGACAGGTTCACCACATAGAAGATGTTCTGGAGCTCACCTCGTATGAGTTAGATTCAGATTCACCTTACGCAATTAAAAGTACAAATGTAACGGAACAAACACAGGAGGTCAAAGTATCAGGGATGAAAGGCCATAGTTCAAAGGTTCAGGTAATTATTCAAAATATATATTTATATATACTTATTGTTGTTATTTATAGTTCAGTGCGGGGGCACACTGGGGTATAAACTGCTACTGTCATGGTAAAATAACCAGTGCCACTGAGGAAACTAACACCTTGCTTGAGCAACAAGAAATCAGTAGTTTCTGCACCTCAAACTAGCACTTTCAGCGCATTGGCCCAAAGGGGTGCACGAGGGGTGCACTTAGGGTACCAAACCAGTAAACCAATGGGCCAATCCACTCATGCTTCAGTGTTATGTTTTGTAATGATTTGCCAGGATTGAAGTTCTGATGCACGGAATAGACTCCATGGGATGTCTTTTTTCTGTTCTTTTCTATTCTCCTTTTGTGTATTTATAAGACGTATTTTGTGTCTTTTTCTTAACTTCATCAGCTTCGATGGGATACAGAGAACACTGAACCCACAAAAGAGGTGAGTTTTGTAACATAGTAGTAGTGGTGCCAAAGGGAGGGGAGGGGGTGGAGGGAAGGGGGGAGAGGTGGAGGGAATGGGATAGCAGCAGTGAGGTATTGTTGTTTTTTTAAATACTTGAGTTTCTCTTCACTTTGATATCCTACCACAGACAATGATTCTTTTTGTCTTTGTTTTGTTTTTGTAGGCTGGACTGAATCCTGACAAATACAGCTCCAGGACGCAGAAATGCTTAGAGAGGATGCACCCCAGCAAGATAAACGTAGAGTTAATCATAGTAAGTCACTGAGACCACAGCAAGATAAATATAGAGTTATTAATAGTAAGTCATTGAAACCCCAGTAAAGCAATTATATAGTTATGAATAGTAAGTCACTGAGACCACAGCAAGATAAATATAGAGTTAATCATAGTAAGTCATTGAGACCAAGCCAAATAAATATAGAGTTATAAATAGTAAGTTATTGAAACCCCAGGAAAACAATTATATAGTTATGAATAGTAAGTTACTGAGACCACAGCAAGATATTGTGACCTCAGCAAGATATTGAGACCCCAGTAAAATAAATATATAGTTATGAATAGAGAGTCACTGAGACCCCAGCAAGATGTTGAGACTCCAGCAAGATATAAATATAGAGTTCATTATAGTAAGTCATTGAGAAGTGCACCCCAGCACGACAAACTCTTAACTATTGTATGTCAGGGTAAATTTATGTATACACCTGGCTAGGAAGAAAAAGGTTGCTATGATAAATTCATGACAACTCATTATTGTTGAATTCCATTTTTAGAGTATATGCTTCATTTTGTCATACCAGTATCGACATCCTCTATTATTAAATAGTAATTAATGAAACTTGATGAAGCAAGATGTAATTGTCTCTGGCATTGATAAGTATTCATCGACATCTCTACATTTCTTTACAGGAACTTTTGCTCTATCTTGATAAAGATCCAACTTATGCAGCCATAGATGGCGCTGTCCTTGTATTCTTACCAGGCCTTAGTCATATACAAGAGTTGTACGAACAGCTGGAAGCGCACAAAACTTTCTCAAATGGGACAAGGTAAAGAACGTTGTTTAAATGTACTCAAATATTGATCCTGTGACATATTGATGAGTCCAACATTATGCTGTTGTTTTATACCCTGATAACTATGCATGATATACTCAGTTTGTGTATGTATGGGTGTATGTGTGGATGTATATGTGTATCTATGTAAGTGAGTGTGTGTGGGTAGGTGTATGTATGTATGTGTTTTTGACAGTCTAATAGGCATGAACGACTGTGTGAACAAAGTATTTTGATCAGAAACATAATCAATTAAAGGACTGCCTGTGAACCTAGAGTAGAGTGTTTTCATGTCATAATCCAACTGGAATCCAGTATATCTCTTTGATGATATTCATCACTTTACTAAGCGATAAACCGCTCTCAACATTCAGGAAATATCAATTGAGTTGATTCCCTCCCTTCACATTCCCACCCACCCATCCCCAACCCCCCCCCAACCCATCTCATTCCCTTCTCTCCTCCGACCTGTCACTTCCCACTGCTGTCTATTCCAACGACTCTGCTTTACAGAGTCTGTCCTTAAGGGCAGAACATAAAAACGTTTTGTTACTTTATCGCCAGATACCTCTTGATTGCCCTCCATTCGATGCTCTCATCATCCAATCAGAGCTCTGCGTTTGATATACCTCCTCGCGGTGTGAGGAAAGTCGTCCTTGCCACCAACATTGCAGAGACTGGAATCACAATCCCGGATGCTGTTTTTGTTATTGACACCGGTAAAGTAAAGGAAAACAGGTAATTGAACAATTCCAAATCCTTGTTGGTTTCTGTGTCCTTAATTTGAAATCATTGTTTACATTCCATCATCTGCTTCCCGATAAATTGAACCAAACCAACTTGATATTGCACAACATGAGCGATACCTGCAAAGATTTTTGATTTTTTTACAGAATGAATGTTAAGTTTTTTATATTAAACTTATTAATAAATCTCTTTAATTCTAACAATTTGGTCGCCCAGACAGTTTTACTACTTATTATTGAATTAACATGCAAAAATTCTGACAGCTTCAGAAATTTTTGGTTTTTTGTTTTTATTATTTTAAAGCAGTATTTTTCTGGAATCTTGCATGTGTTATCAAATAGAATAGAAAACATTCATCTTAGGTTTGAGAAACTGAAGATTTGCAGGTTATGGTATCAGGCTATGCATGCAGGATTTTTATGGGGTGGTACGTTTTCTGAGATTTGGAACTTTTATTGAACACTGTCCCCAGGGGAACGATTCTTATGCCTGGCATTGTCTTGAAATTTGCTTTTCTTTTGATTTCATCAACAGGTACAATGAACAAAGAAAAATGAGTTCCTTGGAGGAAGTTTTCATCTCACAGGCCAGTGCCAAACAGAGACAGGGTAGAGCTGGCAGGGTCAGGGATGGTATCTGCTTCAGGATGTTCACAAAGTACAAATACAGTCAGTTAAGGTCCTACAGCCAACCCGAGATACAGCGGGTACCACTGGAGGGACTCTGTCTCCATATACTAGTAAGGGACTCATGGATATTAAACTAGGGACATCTAGAAATTACTCTACCAGTATTATCAAGGATTGAAGAATAATAATAATAATAATAAAAATCAGAAGTTAATTTTACGACACTTAAGGGACCACAAATGTGGGAGAAACCTGCAAGGGCTTATGGATTACAACTTACACGTCGGGTGGCTTCCAATTCAACATTGTAATTTTTTCAATTTAGAAAGTTGTTTCGGATGGGAAAACTGTAGATTGCTATTGGATGAAAACCCACCTTACTATGACCCGGCCGGTTAGAGGAGCCGGAACCTCCTGATTGCTAAGCCTCATTGCTTCAAATACCACCACCTTTATCCATTCGGCCACAGCACCGGTTAAGAAATATAATTATCTTGGCAATACAAAGTAAAATGAATCATATTCCCAACAGAATGTAAGCTGCTGACAATAACTGTAGGATTTATCTGCCCTCCCCCCTCCCTCATCACCAACCCTGTCATCAAAACTGAATCCCTGGACTATTATCTAATATGTATGTCAAATTATGCATGTCAGTATGAAAGCTTCAGTGCCCAAACGTAGACCTTCATTCTCGTTCTCTCGATAGAAATGCGAATTTGGTGAACCGGATAAATTTCTTGAGAATGCTGTGGATCCTCCAGATTCTCTTGCCGTTCGTAATGCGATGGCCTTACTGAGAGAGGTTGGCGCCTGTACCATGACCGAGGTGCCAAAGCTCACCCCATTGGGTCACCACTTATCAGCTTTACCACTCAATGTGAGAGTGGGTAAAATGTTGGTTTATGCAGCTCTGTTTGGTTGTCTGGAACCTGTGGTGAGTTTGTACCCGATGATGTGGCTTTAGTTCTTTGACTTTCACCTGTCTTGCATCTCCTCTCCTGCTTCCCCATTTCCCACTCCTTCGCCTTTCATAGTCCCACAAAATAACGAGCAGTCTTTTATTAGTTATAGTTAGAAGTAGAGTAGGGATTATGGTTTTCTCTCTCCAAAGTCTAGAATCTTCCTATGAGACATGTGCAATGATGAGAGTATCCAATGGAAAGATAGTAACCAGACATTCTGTAAAATATGTGCAATATTCAAGAAGCCTGCAATAAACTATATTAATCTCATTTTTCAAAATATCGCAGACCAAAACTACCTAGTCATTGGAAATTTTGTCATGAAACCTTGAATCCTTTGAATAGTGCTATCATTTAATTTAGAATTTAAACATGGTCTATCGAGTCATTTTAGCATGAAGGAAGGCGTAATATGTTCATGTTCAGGACAGTAATGTCAATTCTTGAATCTCTCTTCATGTTTAGTCTGTCATAGCTGCTGCGATGACGGATAAATCACCGTTTATTGTCCCTCTGGAGAAGAGAGACAGAGCTAACCAGGCTAAGAGGGCCATGTCTGTCGCTGCATCTGATCATCTCACATTATTCAAAGCATACTCAGGGTAAGTGAAACATTTTTACTTAAAAGCATATTTTATTTGGGGGTGGGTGGTGGGGAGTGGGAGGGAGTTAATGTTTTCAGCCCGACCTATGTATAGGATGTCTTGGGATAGATCCCACTGTGGCCCATTTTTAATCGCTGAAGATATCATAGTCAGTGGCAGCGAGTGACAAGGTCCAGTCTTGGTATGACACGTAATCTGCATATTAGTGGATCGTATTTTGCTAAAAGGCTTTTTTACGCAATGCCATGTCTATGTGTGAATGTTATTTATTAATGTCGAACATGTAGCCTCATTTCTCCAATTTATCTGATGTTTCCTTCAGATGGAAACTTGCTCAAAGGAAAGGCAGAAGAGAGGAGTCATCATTCTGCAGTAAGAACTTTCTGAGTAGGAATAATCTTCTTAACATCGAGGTGAGTCTAAAAACTGCTGTTCGGTCAGCAATTTAGTGAGGTTTTGGAAGTAATGTTAATTTTCATAATCGGCTAACTATAAATGTTTATTGGTAGTGTAATATATCAAAAATGGTTCTACATGAACTAGTTGCCCAAGGTACAGTGCTTTCTATAGGGCCTCATGGGGTTACCTATGAAAGGAACCTAGAGAATGTACTCCTTCCATTTCATCCCCCCCCCAATGCCCCATCCATTCCCCCATCTGCTCCCTTACCCCATCAGGTATGATAAAATTGACATTTTGGTTATGTTTTGGAAGATACAAAATTCTTACACAATTCTGCAAACTGCTCCCACTTTATAGAACTAACACAACTCTGCCATCATGATTCATGAGTCATCAAGATCCATTAGCAGACACATTGACTGGGTTGTTTGCTTAACATCCTGCTCTCATTTAAGTCCCTGCAAATGTATTTACCTGTGATTGGTAACAAATAATAAGTTGAGCAATTTTAGTCATAAACCATCAAGCATGGTCTGGAAAAACCCTACACATTGATTTTCCCTAAACTGAAGCCAACTTGGCTTAAAACTGGCAAACTCTTGATCAGTGTGATTAGTCTTAAGCTCATGCAGACTGCCCTGTTTCCAGCCCGCTTTACCGTTCAAATGACAAGAGCGTAATAGACGTGTTGCCAGTTTGTAAAATTAGATTCCCCGCAAGTGATTATTTTAAATATCTATGAATATTCAACAAATTGCTCTTCAGAATGCTGCCAAAGACCTTCAGAGGCTTATACGTAGTTGTGGACTTGTGACGTCCTCGGACAGAAAACCCGTCAATCCCGACTCGGTCTTTCTCCCCGGCACGGACATTTTGAAGATAAGTCACATGGACGTCTCGCCTTTCGAGAAGTTTCCACTCAATCAAGATAACATCGCTCTCATCAAAGCCGTCGTGACGGCCGGCCTGTACCCAAACGTAGCCCGCTTGAGGTACGAACCACCCAT
>KN883226.1:47563-58980 GCA_000934455.1 Apostichopus parvimensis | reverse complement strand
TTTTTATTCTTTCCTGATCAAGGGTCGATGTGACGTGCTCAGATTGGTGGATCTAGCTAAGTTGCATGCAGCACAACTCAATGAGGAAGAGGCGCCCAAGCGGAATCCTGTCACGAGGGTCCGAAGCCGGTCTAATCTCCTTAGAGGAGATTACCCTCTCAGTCTTCTACCGGAGGGCCACCAGAGTCCCTACCCTTGGCTGGTACCTGCCACTCTCCCAGAAAGACCTAAAACGACAGGTGAGCTGATTTTTTTTTTTAATTTGGATTCAGTGATATCTATTTAATCGAATTTTCATTATCTTGCAACATCGTTTGTATATGCCTATTTTGAGGCCACATTGTTGAACCGAAAAGTTTCACGGAAGAATTATTCCTACAGGGGGATTTTGTGGAATTTCTATTTCATTGACTTTATGTGCCCGTGCTCTGGCGGTATGGAACATACCTTCGGCAATTATAAATTTAATTGCAAAATGTTGTCAAAACCAGGGTTTTATAGATTAAGTGCAGAAAAGCATGTAAACCCAACACGAAGAGACTCGACGCGGGGTGGGGATGGGTGGGTATATACCGCAATGCGCTTTAATTACCATGAACCGTAGACTTACTGAGTGAAAAATATCCAGAGTAGATGCCAGAGTAGGAACCTGTGTTCAGTCAGGTTTCCGCATGCAGCGAACTCATCTTATAGTTTACAATGTTAACTGATATTTATACGTGGAAGCACATTTCGCAAAATAATCAAAGCGCGCGCTCCACCATTGATTTTTTTCTCTTCTTATTAAACCTGCCACTAGGACAAATAAGCCGACGTACTTCTAAGGAAGATATGGAAACAAGAACCCGGGCAGAGAACCGCTGTAAAAGTGCGGGCATACACAGAGAAATGTCCATCCACAGACAAGAATCGGGTGACGTCGACGAAAACCCACCTGAATTACGTCAGCAGCTAAATGATGCATATTCAAAACAGAAAAGGTAAGGCGCAGAAACAATCAAAGTTAGTTTCATGAAGAGAGAGCAAAACCAGGAGCGACAAAGCTGAATCGGGAGGGGCTGGTATTGTGAAAAAGCTAAATGGCTAACTCTATAAGCGATCCTATTTTGAGGGAATTTTAAAATTTTGCTTTCAAAGTTTAGGCATGAAAGCATATGTTAATGACAGATATATTTTTTTCCGAGCTCGGAGATGCTATTCGGAGCAGCCTGACCAAAATTTGAGAACTGCCCGGCAGTATGAGAAACAATTCTCAGATTTTGTCAGGATGCCTTTTATGGTCATCCAGGGTCCCAGGGGAGGTTTTTTGCAACAAGGAAAAGTGGAATTCCATCTAAGTTTAGGCCTGAAAAAGCCATATAAATTATGCTAACATTGCGTTTCAGGCCTAACATTTGACAGAACCCCACTTTCAAGTGGATAAAATCGTAACTATTCATTCCGGCATGCTTTTGCCTCCGTAAGCCAATGCTGATTTCTATGGGGTGCCTTTAAAATTGTAACACTAAAATCCTTGTTTTTATTAAAAATACGGTTAAGAGGTAAGCAAAACTTTACGTTGTTTATGTCGATATGCCCCCTATCTAAATATAACGGCGTTTGCCAATATTTATCTGCTCGAAATTAATCGTCCGAGAAATATATATTTCTGTCAAAGAAGCCTAGAGAAAATCGAAATTTTTCAAACACGATCATCTTTTAGCCCAAATATCTGTTTATAGAGTTTCACGAAATATTTCGATGTTAATCATTCCATAACAATATAGCAAAGACAATTTACGATCGTTTTAGAGGCTAAAAGTGAAAATAATAGGTTTTTCAAATTTCCGGAGAAAATGGAAACTTGGTCAAAGCTGTCACTGGGCGTTTTATCAAACCTTGTAAAAGAGGGCGCACGACTCATCTTGCCAGTGATACGTGATTTCAAAGCAGTCAAATCAAACCTTGTTATTCATAAATGTTTTCCGGTTTTGACCAAGTTTCCTTGTCACTGGGCGTTTTGAGAAGAAAGTGTCACATGAGGCTGTTCTTGCTCAATACACACAAGAGGGCTCACATTGCAAGGTATTTTCCAAAGAATGTCACTAAGTAGTGAAAACATTTCATATTTCTCCCACTTAATTTTTCATTTCAGAAGAGGATCTACTGGTGAAATAGAACTTAAACTTCCAAACCATATGACCCTTGGAATGGGAACGATCAAAGGCCCAGAGGTTGATGCAGGGGTGTACATAAGGGTAGACAGTCTGGGACCAGGGCAGTGCTTTGTGAGTATCAAATCCGACCCATTTCGTTATTGCATACAACAATCAGACTCACTCATCAAACTTGATGCTATAGGCAATGTAGCCAACCGAAATTAAAATCTTGCAGAAGGCACAATTGCCACTTGTAATATAGCCGATGGTTATAGTGGACTGGGGCCTCTCTTAGTCACTCTGTGGGCTTAGGGACCCATCTATCAATATGCTGATATCAGACCTAATCAAACTTCCAATTTTGCATTTCTATTAATTACCAACATCAAGTTTTCAATCTTTCCAGTGTCCAAACCGACCAAGCAAACATGACCAAAGAAATAAATGTAACACATTCACATTTTCCTTCACTATTTTCTGTTGTTTGATACATATATTACAAAAGACAATTACATACATGGTGAACATACGTAGTGGAGATAATTGAAAATGAAGCTTCACAAAGCTACCTTCGAGTTTTAAACAAAAGTCTGTCACAATACAAACCATCTGACCAGCTATAACCCAGACCAGCCAACCCCCCCTACCCCTCTTACCCCCCCAAAAAGGTGTAAACCTTGAGATTTTGCCCCTAAAACCCCTGGTGTTTGGTACCCCTTGGAGATTTGACAAATGTTCTAAAATCGAATAAAACTCATCATTTTTAACATTGAAAAATATCTACACTTCTATGTTGATCTGCTTTACATTGTTTTAACGGTGTAAAAATTTCGCATGTGAGATACAGAGATTCCACCGTGAGTCTCACTGTGAAACCATGACTGAGAGATGGCAGATATGCTAACCTTTACAATATTTAATACATATAAATACTGTCTTTCATGTAGGGAATTGAAGGTGTCAAGGGCACAATGCCCAAACTGTCACTTCTAAGCCTCGGCTGTGAAATCGTCAGGGTATCCCTCTCAAAGTTTAGAGAGTACGCCGATGAACAGACTCTGGAAAAGATTCATCGAATGACGGCCAGTTACCCGGACAATCAATTCCTTTGGAGTAACTTCAGGGAAGAATTCAAATGGAGTTCCTTCAAGAATGGCATAGTGCAAGATGTTTTGGAGAACTACTCGCAAGCGATCACGCCGAATACCTTCGCGAGAGACCTCCGATCGGGACCTGGCTCGACGTCGCTAGCTACGAAGAGCGCTAAGGCCTACCGGAGACAGAAGTCTCAAATTACAGCGGGAAAATCTAATCCTACACCTAAAATACATTATGCCGCTACCCACTTCATCGATAACAAAATTCCAAGCCAAAATCGCCACCCAGGTTGGTAACAGGTTAAGACAACAAATATCCCACAGATGGGGCAGATGAGGAGAGGGTAGGAAGGTGGGAGAATGAGTAGGAGGGAGAGGGGGGAGGATTAAGCCAATAATCTGCCTCATCTAACTTGGGGAAGCTTTGAAAGAATATTTCAAATCAAAGTAAAACTTAAGGTAACACAAAATTTTTACAACTTCTATAACAAATTCCTGTAACCATACCCCCACCCCCCTCACCCCTTCTAAGCAAAAATCCTCTTTTCATAATTTGTTTCATCTAACAAGAAACCTTTAAGAAAAACATTTCCCTTATTTCTTTAAAATTTGGAATAAAGACAATCTAAATTCAGAATTTAGAAAACCAATCATCTGGAATGTTTTTCTCTTATCTCACTTCCTCTCCCATTTTGCAGCAACATTTACCACCCAGCCATATTCAAACAGGTCAACATTTGGGGATTCCTCCCGATCCGTCTCTGCCTTTTCAAGACCTAAGACATCGACGCTTCAGACTCGGAGAGTTAGCAGGCCACCGTCCACCCTCCCTGTCATTCAAACATCTCCGGGTCATGTGAGCTCCTGCCGTCCGATACGGTCCTGCAGTATCTCCAACTGGCCGCAGTCTGTCCACTACGGTGGCTTCTCGGGACAGTATCGTCCGACGGCTGTCCGGAGGCCAGCCACGTCTGTTAAGAAGAAATAGGCAGACTCTATGGGCACGCTGCATTCATTATTACATGCTTCACGTTATTGGACGTTTGATCTCAGATGCCAGGGTGTGTTGTAAGACACGGAATCGTAAGAAATTGTTTGAGGGAATTTTTTATGATCATCCAGAATTCTGTTTCCTATCTTACCCCCTTCGTACATGCAGTGTCTTGAAACACTCCCATATTTCCTTAACACCAACGGAACTGTTGCTGAGATTCTACTGACAGACACATGTCTATATGTGTATGTATGTATGTATGTTTATATATGTATGTATGTATATATATATATACTGTAGTTCATTACAGAGGGATATATTTGAGTGTCATACATGACATCTTGCAGCATATTAGAAGCATAGAAGAGTGGAATCGTGGATGGGGGGGTGGAGGAAACCTACACTTATGGCAGCTGATCCTGTTATCAGTTTCCAACCTGTAAATTCAGGTCACTTTTACTACCGAAAAAGGAATGTGTTTCAAAAACGGAAGTGTTAGGCACCTGCTTCTATACCTGCTTCTATAAAGGAACCCAGTTGGAAGTAATTCGTTCTTCAGCATTTCATAGAAATACAGCAATTTAAATGCAACATATATGCGATGTTGCATTTATTTTCACAATCAAAAAGGAGGTTTGATAAGTACTCTTTTAAGCAAAACTAAATTAATTTACAGATGTATGAATACAATGCCTTATTCTTGCTGTTTTATAATATTGTAATGTATATTTATAAATATATATATACCAGAACAAAAGTTTGTTTGTTTCTTATTCTTCCAAAGGTTTATATTCTCATCAATTAGCTAATTATACCATATCACACTGTTGGGAGGTTCAGGAGGGGAAGGGGTAAAAAATAACCAATTTAACAGGGGTCTTCTGAACATGTGAGGGTTGGCAGTTATAACGCTAAGCAGCCCACATGTGCATGTGGGCGAAGGGCGAATGACTTGTAACCTACACTTGACATCTGGTGGGTATCAAATTTATGGTTGTAGCTCGTTTTACATTTATTTTTTAATAATTTAAAAGACCATTTAAGAGGCAAAACTGTGAATTTCTCCAGCATAAAAATCCCATCTTACTTTGGCAGGCAACGGATGGACCCCCACAACCTCCCAGATGCTAGGTTTCATTGCCTATAATCCTTTATCTACTTCACCACTTCTGCGCTGGAATATTTGTATATATTTTTTTTTAATTATTCCCACTAACCTGACGCCATCAAGTTCAATCTGAGTCTTCATCATCCTGCAGGGCTGCTTCTGAACTTGCTTGGACGGCTGTGACTAGGTCACCTTCTCCTGACTGTAATCTATCTCCTAAATCACAGATTAAAGAGGAACAAGAAAAAAAAAATTTAAATTGTATTATTCTTAGACTCAAATATATTAAGACTGTCGGCAACCTCAAAAATTTTGTGTTGATAATCCAGTATGACAATTTACTTAGCTGAAATGGTCAGCTTCCTGTTTTTTGATTATTTCGAAGATATTGTAGTAAGTAAAGAAATTTTCTTGTTTGCATTACACATTATCCACTTAAATAAGATCTTACACTACTGAAAGTCTGAAACTGCCTTATACAATGTGAAAATGGACACATATTACTGATCACTTTCAATGATATCATTTTTATCACTTCTGTGTCTTAAGCCAACCCTTGGTAAGGCATGTGCAAACTCAAAGCACAATCCATTTAGCAATGTGATTGGAGCTTGAAATGATGACATAGGTCAATTTTTCTCCATGTGCAATTTGCTCACAACTGTTTTACCTTGTCAGTTTACTACTCATTTTACCCCCTCATGATTACATCTGTTTCAAATCGCTTGAAATCCTTTCCTTGCTATTTACTCGTTTGTATCAGTTGAAGTCAAGTGTGATCCTGAAACATGAGGTCAGGAAGACCTCTTACGGCTGCTAACTAGCATCCCCAGCAGAACGAAAATGGAACAAAATGAAGTCGCTTGTCGCAACTTTTGAACTTGATAGCTCACTTATTTGAGCACAAGGCTAGACTAGTTGCTCTGGGTGAAGTGATTAGAATCCAATACAAATCAAATTATTTTCATGCCCTTTTATAAGTTATTTACGATCAAATTTCTCCTTTCTTCTTTTTTTAACATGACAGAATACTTGTTACTCACATTACTAGTCAAATTACTTACTTATCAGTTCAGCGATAGCTCTCTGAGTCCGCTTGTCCAATTTTGCCAGCTTCTTGGCCACATCTCTCTTCAGATCCCTGCACATGAAATACAGAAACAAAATTAAAACCTGGCTGTACATGACTACTCCTCTGCTAATTATTTGGCAACACACACACACAAACACACATGCAGCATAGCTGTGGATAAGTATAATTCCTCACAAAAACAATTGAAGAATAACAAGCTAATGTTGAGTGTATTGTTATTATTGTTATTTCCAGTGGAAAGCGATAGCGATGAAATCTGAATAGTATTCAATCATCTCCTTTAAGAAACTTTTCTAATACCTGGCTGTACATAACGGCTCACGTTTTTCTTTTCTTTTGTGCGTTTTTGGGGGATCTTGTTAACGTGATGCTGTTGAGTAGCCCAGTTAACATACCAAAGTGTATTTTACTACCATTGGCTCCACAGACTTATTGCTAAGGTTGCAAAAATATCATAATTGTAAAATCAAAATATCTACCGGGAGCTCACCATGAGAGATAGAAAGAAGAGGGCAATCCTTCAATGACATGAGTTATGATTGGTGCTACATTATAAATTGAATGAATGACTGAACATGAAGTAATACTTCTGAAATATCATACAGCTTATGTAGCAAGGGCCAGTCATTGCTGGATTCCCTTCCATCCAATAATCTACGACTTTATAATAGTTTTACCCCCCCCCCCCCCCGAAAAAATCCCACATAGTTTACCAAACAAATTTGATAGTATTTCATTCATGTTTAAGTTTACAAGTGAGATACTAACCAATCTGGTTTTCTTGGAGCCAAATTGTTTAAATCTATCTCCTCCACGACCGGCTCTGGTTTGGCTGCCTGGAGCTGTTCTTGAATATGTTCTTCAACTAAAAGAGAAAAAAGAAAGAACCATGACTATGACACACTGCCAACCCAAGTACAACCATCCACCATCCACATCTATAGCACATCCACATGTATAGCATATCCATATCCATGGCAATAGCTCAAATTTGACATTTTAGCTTCAAGGGGACATATAACCAACCATCATAGTTGGTTTATATGACAGAAATCTTTGTGAAGAAGAACTCCTCCAAACAGTTTTGAAATAATCCTGTTCTGTTATTGGAGATATCATGTCCAGGAGCTGACATTTTGTAAATTTGAAATAAGAATTTTCTTAGCTGCTTGGGGAAGTTGTTAATGACATTTATCTCTATCACTTATACCAGTAATGATGGTAGGATTGTGTTTTCTTGAAGGGTTTCCTGCCTAATTGATCATAATTATTACAAGTGAAATTACAATTTGTACTTCATTGTACCCTCAAAGTTAAGGCAGAATTTTGCAGCAAATTTCATTCCAAAATTATATTGGTACTAGTTAATCTCATACAAATAGAGTTCAAAGTTCAAAATAGCCCAAAAAATTCTCTCCTTTTTTCAAGTTATGGTTATTATTTCCCATTCTCATTGACATATTCAACACAAATAGTTGCTTGAATAGTGGATTTTAGTGGAGAGACCATACACTTATGGTCATATATTTCAGAAAAGTTTTTGACACTAGGAGCAGATAACTGAAGAAAAGTTCATCAAGTGCTTTTGTGATGATTCTTTTATATAACAGAGATCAGGGCCACGGACTGTAAGGAAATAATTAGTAGTACAGTTCTCAATTCAAAATCATGCATTAAACAGTTTTACAAACCTTGAGCTAGTTCTACATTAGGTTGTACTTTTTCTTGCAAAGATTCATCTTCTGGGATGTAGTTCTTGAAAATAGCATTTTTTCTGCAAAATAACAGTGAATGTATTACTTATACTTAATGGACAATAATTTAAGCATAACCCTAACCAAACAACATTTTCGATATAAATGGACACTTGCCTTCCGCAATGATTTGCATAAAAATGTTAACTAAGTGCTATTTGAGCAGAATCAGAAGCAATGACAAAATTCAATTCAAATATATTTTTTCATATGCATTACAGTAGTACATATCAAAATGATAAGAAACTGGTATAATTACACATATGATGGGATCTAGAAGAACAAGAATGTTTATCAAGCTATTGACAAAGGGTGAAAAAAGAAGGCTAAACAAAAACAAAAAGAAGAATAAAAGTATATAACCAGAACAAGGAGAAAACATCTTTCAGGTCAATTAACAACTTCCAATTGGGATGTAAATAAGTTAATACAGCTGAAATGGCTAACCAATTGAAGTATGACCAATACAGTTTCAGATCAATGATAGCATTCACCTTATAAAGAAGATCTGTATCAAATTCTTACTTAGATTTTGTACTTACTTTGAACCAGCTGAAGTCTCTTCTTCTGCAGTATCATCTAGACTTTGTACTTTTGTCTCAGGGCCATCCTAGAAAAAGAAAGAGAGATACATAACAGTCAACCACAACACTTCATGACATATTTCATGGATTTTCTATCGGGAACTGGATGGATAACAATGTTAACTTAACTATTCACTTACTGCTGCAGCTGCTTAAGCATCATAGTTCACAATTTTGTTGTTGATTCAACAGTTTCACTCGCAACAACAGATATAAACATGTAGTTCTAACAAGGATACAACTGTGAGATTCCATTCGTACAATGATGAAAACAGATTTTACCATTAGCCTAGTAGTATTGTAGCACTAGTAGTACTAGTAGTAGTACTTAGGCTTAGTAAATGTTTCGCAAAACCGTTACCGATAAAAGCCTGTGCATTAACTTTGTCACACTAGCAACGATGTCAAATTCAAAATGACAGTTTGAACTATACAAACATTCACACATTTGCTAGAATAGTGATAATTCACATGGATGAAACAATATTTACAAGTGGCTCATCTTCGCGATTATTTTGCTTTCTCTTTAGGGCCTGAAGACGTTCTTTTCGTTTTCTAGCGGCTTCCTCGAGAGCACCAACGTTGTCCATAGTTAACGAATTACTGTATGGCACGCCAAGTAAAGTTAATCTGACGATGTCCTAGAAATGTGGTGGCCTGTGGAAGGGGTTTTATGGGGAGGAAATATCACACTTTTGAGGTATCTAAACAGGCGCGTATCCAGGTTTTTCTAACCCGGGGGCTGGAATTACTATCTAAGCGGAGTACCACCATCGGTTGGCGCGCGGCGTACGAGAAAATTTCTGGCTCTGATACCCCCCAAGATCACCGGAAATGGCACTTCTCGGGCTTGAAAATGACCAACCAGACGTACACTTTTGCCTGAAGAACCAAGTATTTCTCAATGTTTTTTTTCCATCCATAACCTATTTGAAGATTGCCACTAGTCACACATCATAAACTTTCATAGTTAGCAGTGTAATAATTATTTATAGGAAGCGTGTATCACGTACGATTGCTAGATTAGCTTCGTAACATGCTGTTCGTGCAACAACTTATGACGAATCATAGAAATAAAACTAAAGGATGAGAACGCACGTTGTCGTCGTCGTTGTGCATACGGTTCGTGACACTCCATCGAGTGCGGTTAGGTAGGCTATATGTATTTTATTACGCAGTGGCCAACTGTAGGCTTGTAATAGACTATAGGCTAAATTTAGCTAATTGCATCTGCGAAACTAAGTAGCTGAATCAGTAGGCCTGAATGTTACTACGATTATAATCGAGTTAACGGGGCTGACGAGTATTCAAGATAAAAATTAGAGCACTGACAATATACCATGCAAAAATACCCACAAGTTTTTAACTTTTTTTCGACACTGAAGAAGGGGGGGGGGAGCAGTTGCCCCCACTGCTCCCCTGGCTACGTCCCTGCACGAGTAGAGGGAAGTATGATGAAGAATGTTGGTCAGGGAATTTTCGAAAATTCAGACACAGTTAATTTATTGACGGTGTACAAATATGAAAACCTCTTATAACGGCTATACTATAAAACTTCGTTGAAGGAAATTAAAATATACCAGATATTTCCGAAACCGAACACTACACCCATAGACAGTTTGGAGGTTGTTCATCCTGGAACGCAATTTTCATGCTCACTGATATGATGTGATATCTGCTGTTTGCTTTACAAATTCGAGTAATTGAAATGAGACTGAAATAAATAACTTTTATCTGTTTATTGTGCAATGCCCCACATTCTTTTCATTTCGGTTCATAACACACCGAAGGCTTCGGTTCTCTATCTGCCTTCAGTTTAGGGAAGATCTTGGGATTTTCATACCTAGATATCGCTAGATTTTGCTAGATATCCATACAGTACAGTGTCATTAGGATTTTCGGGGCCTGATCTTGGAAATTGCCAAATCGGGAGTGGTCACACTCCATGTAGGTCAGCGGACGACCTCTAGACGTCACTAATACACAACCCGATCACTTATTATCGATGAAGTGGTGTGTTGCCGGATTTTGTCAAGGTCTTGGTTCTACGGGCGAAAGTCATTAATTAAGTTTCGTAACTCATCGGGAAGCGATTAGAGGGGTTGGGCGTAGGGTTGTGGGGCGCGCGTTTTCATGCAAATGGGAACAATCTCAAGAAGTGATGGGTGCGTCCGCCCCCCCCCTTCCACTACATGATATTCACAGGAAATGTGCTCAATTCTCCATGTATAAATTAGTGAGAGAGGGGAAATGGAAACGTCAAAAATGGAGTTATCGGTGTAAGGGGCAGGGTTAGGCGCAAGCCCCTTTCCGAAATCCTCGATCCGTCACTGGCTACCCTGTGTATGTAATAGGGATCAGCGCTGTAATTATGTCAATGTTCCTCTTTCTCTTCCCTGTGTCGTGGCGTTTTTCTTCTACTCCCTCCATTTCTCCTTTTTCTCTATTTCTTCTTTTTCTTTTCCCTTCCTTCCTCTCCTTCCTCCTGTTGGATGAAGTTTTAGCCACCGCCAAATATGATTTGGATAAATAATCTCACGCATTATTTTCTATTTATAGCCAAAAAAAACTATGCCACCAAATATTGGGGGATATTAGATACTATATCCCCCACCTAAAATATTGGGGGAACATGCCCCCCCCCCCCCC
>KN883226.1:35419-47513 GCA_000934455.1 Apostichopus parvimensis | reverse complement strand
CCCCCCCCCCCCCCATGACGCCGCCCATGCTAAACCGATTCCTGTGGTGGTATTCCCATCAGGTTTATCTCGTACACATATATGTATCGAAATATGGAAGAGGAATACATCCATAATTGCACCCAACACTTTTAGTCTTTCGTCCAATGATTGCTTGCGGTCCTTTTCTTTCTCTTCTCCCACAGTCACTGCATATAGCTATCACGATTGCCCTGCTGTACCCGCCAAATAGCTGTCTGCTGTCAGATATTTCTTTTGCGCGTTTGTGTTCCGCTCCGCAAAGGATGATTGCGTAATCGCGCAACCGGTTTTGACTGGTTTCAAAGATTGCGTCAGATAATCTTTGCATTTGCACATGCGCGTTAGTGCCACCGACCCAATCTTGCGAAGTACTCAGCATGAACACCCAACTTACGGCGAGATTTGCGGATAGAACGAACATATTATTTCACAAACAGAGATAACGACTCTGTTAATAAGGTTAGTAAGATATTTTCTGTTTTAAAAATTCAGTCACATCAAACGTCAATAAATATTTATGGGTTCTTTTAAACGTTGCATCTTACTGTAACTAAGCCTAAGCGGTCCTTAAGCTTGTTAGTGTTAGGGCTAACGTTAGGCATAGTGTGTAAACGCGGGCTCTCGTGGCATGTCACGCATAGCAACATGTGAGCTGGTCACCATCTTCACAGGGTATTATGTAACCTGACCATTACCATTGGTCAGTCTCTCCTTCCAAGGACAAAGCAATGCGGGACACATGCATATGAACGTGCGCATGTTTTGATTTGCCCTGTTGTCAACTCGGCCTAGGCCTATTCAAACATCTCAACATGTTGAACTCTGATTGACCCTGGTTGCCAAAATGGACAGTTGTTAAGAATAAGAAGGCTAGGCAGTAATACTAGTTAGATTTGGTTTGCTCTGTTGTCAACTTGTTAACCCAGATGTACATTTGGAGGTCAGTTATCAGGGAGTGTGTTTACAACTAACCAAGCATCTCAATCTGCTGAATTCAGATTGACCCTGGTTGCCAGAGTGGACAGTTAAGAAGGCTAAGCAGTACTGTAGGCCTAGTAATACTAGCCTACTAACAATCAGTGGTGAAAAGTACAGGAGTTTGAAAGAAAGACACTGTAAACTCATTCAGCAAAGATTTGTAAAGTAAACTGCTGTGCAAATCAAGAGTCACATATCCAATTCCAATTGCCTAAGGATTGCAAGTAACATCAGTGAGTTTGATCTTGAGGATACAGCATGTCGAATACAGGGTAGGTGCATCTAACTTAGTCACCAAGAGAACTTACATTTCTAACAGATCCCACTTAGGCCTAGGGCCTGTGGTAAGAAGTTAAATTTACGAATGTTCAGATAAGCCTAGGTTGCCCAGCTCCATTCTGTAATTGGATATAGCCTAGGTTTACTGCTAAAACACCAAATTGTTGGCCAATCACTTGGTTTAAACAAAACACTTTTAGTCAAAAGAAGGCCCAGTCCTACACCAGATCCTGAATGCATTATATAAGAGTGTTGCATGGTCCTTTCTAGTTGCAAAGGCAAAAATATTATCTACTTGACTAACATGTTGACTACATCTGTATTTATTTATTGGGATGAATATGTGATGAAGTTACTGGGCAGTTTTAGTGGGAATTCTCATGTGTACATGACCCTTGCTTCTATTTCAAGTATGACATAACCATAAGAAATACCTTTTTAACATTTGGACAAATAAAAGTTGATCCAAAATGGCCTAACTTTAAGATATTTTGTACAAGACATGGTTTTGACTTAAATTTGGCTTCTTTTGTGACTGGTAAACATCTGGTTTTATTTTCACAAATTCACAGTGCAGTACAGCAAAAATACCATACTGTGTTACATTTGATAATGATGAGAGTGTATATTTCTGAAATATTCATAGAAAAGATGATGACCTTTTCTACATTGTACATGAGTTATTATTACCTTTTCTCCTAGCTTTCAGAGTAGATTTGGTCTAAAGTAGAGTTATTTTCAGTTGCTGAATAGCTGAATTACGTGGAATGCCAGTTTTGTCATACCGATTATGCAAAAACATATGGAAGGTGAAAATATCATGACTCAAAAACATGGAAGGTGAAAATATCAACTGTTGTAATAGGTTTGTTCTTTTACTACGAAACTTAAAATAAAGACACCCTCTATATGTCTTTCACAATGTAATTTCATCAAATTAGGCTGCCAAGGTCGCAGATATTGCTCCCCTCGTGGTTAGTGACTTCATATTTATCGGCACAGTAAGCAAGGTAACAATACCAATTTCGCAAATTAACGAATGTGCTGGATATATAAGGCCTATGTTGACTAGCTGAGTATAGGTTATGTTTAGGCATCAAGTGCCCCGTAGTGCAGTATTTGATGCACTAATTTGTAATGAGATGTTTCTTTTTCTCTCTTTTGCCCATCACCTCCCTTTTTACCGTTGACCCTCTTATCTCCATTTTCTTTTAACCTTTCGATGTTTGCCGCGATGCCCTAAAAAATCATTTAACTTCGGCAGAATGCTGATATGCCTCTAATCCATAGCCATCGCATTAAGCCTAACACTAGGTTGTTACATTGTAAACAGGTCTCGAAATACGGTCTAAAATTTTGCTCAAATCAAATATACACAAGTAAATGCAAATATTTCATGTGAAAAAACAATATTGGACTGTTTCTAGTTGGTATGATTTCTTTAAATCAATCTGGTAACATTCTACAGTAATTATAAACAAGTTATGATGTTTGCTGTTCAGTTTGATTGGCTTAAGCTTACATTTTCTAATTGAACTTGAATGGCGTTAAATAGGTAACGAATAAGGATGTTTAACTTCAAGTTCGTAACATTTCTATTTGTTCATAAACGGAATAATAGTGAAAATAAGTACACATCACTCCAGAGGTGATTGGTACATACAAAAGGATACCTAAGAGCCTTCTATTGCAATGAAAGCAAAAGGAAACAGAGGAAAATCACAACAATAATTGTTTCTATCACATACTTTATTGCCGATTTTGTATTAACAGGATATTTTCGAATAATCGGAATCGGCCCGATTATGAAAAAAATAATCGGTCATCGGTATATTCTGTTAAAACATAATTGTTTGAACACTAATTCAGTTAAACACTGCATTATACCTTCCTTGTGATCATGTTCACCAATTACACGGAATTTTGAATTCTGTGAGTCAAAACTAAAAAGTTGACCTTAGAAAACAAATTGTCTTCATTACTTGGTGGCCCAACCGGCATGTGTAGACAACACCATGAAATCTTTGGTCAACTGAGAAATAAAGGAGTGTGTATATTTCATTATTTCAGTTGAACAGGTATTTAAAGAAATCTCAGGAATACTTTCTTGTTCCTCCCCCCCCCCACCTCCCTCATATCCGTCGCATTTCCCAGAAGTATATATTCTCTTCAGTTACTACAGGTATTACAGGTATTTAAAGAAATCTCAGGAATACTTTCTTGTTCCTTCCCCCCCCCCCCTCATATCCGTCACATTTCCCAGAAGTATATATTCTCTTCAGTTACTTGTACTAGTAAGTTTCCTTGGCACCCCATGCTGCCTCCTCTCAGGCTGTTTCTCATAAAATTGGATGAGATCAATTTGGTTACAATACTATGCAATGTAAATGTACAAAATGCTGTTGACATGGACCTGTAGCAAATAAAGTCTGTAGACATTCAAAAACAAAGAAAAGTACAGGCATCTTATGTGGCTACCTCTTGATTTTCTTTTCAGGTTTACCTTCTGAGCACTCACCTTTATTTTATTGACTTGGAAGGGAAGAAACCAATGCAACAATGATCTTAGCACGCCTCAACCGCAGGCTGTCACTGAGTCGACTTTCACAGGTACAGTACTGTTATTCCAGGATTTCTTGTTTACATATATGTACGCTGTTAGCCTTTGATTTTCAGTGCTCAGTGTAACATGCGAAAATAACACAGTATATATGCCTATTCTAGACTCAACCAGGCTTTTCCAGTTGCTAAGATGGTTGTTTATGCACTTTGGTCACTAGGTCAGTTTTGTATCTCTTTCAAGGGGTGGGGGGGGGGGGAGAACAAGGCATTGTTTTATATTCAGCCACAAGTTAATAACTGTACTATTATTTTAAATGGAGACTCACTCTTAATCTGTCCAAGATAAGTTAGCCACACCCTTACATCAGTGTATAACTGTCTGACTTTTAGCTCTGAAAGATGGAGGACCAAAATATTTTTCTCCATGTATCACTGTACCAAAGCAAAGGAGAAGGGGGGGGGGTGCAGTATTAAGTCATCTCTCAAGGTTAACATAACCTCAACATTCAACAAATTCACCAAAACCTCAACTTGTATACTTGTGAAGTAAATTCTTTGTTGCATTCATCCCACTCAATAATAAGATCTCTTCTGATATTAGTTCTGAATATAATTATTTGCTAATCTGTAGTCCTTCCATTGTATTCTTCAGAACTGTATGTCACAGTTGTATGTCACTGTATGAATCAGTTCTGTTGTATATACACTGTATGTACAGTAAATGTAGCTCCCTTTGTACAGTCACAATCAAAAGCCAGTGATAAGTTAGCTCTACCTTGTGTGAGATCATTTGCCAATTCTGTCCTGACTTTGATCCGTGTGGTATGATTGACCTCTGCATCTTGGCTTTGTTTGCCCCTTACTATCCTGCTGATTTTATCTGGAAGCATTTGGAACGTATGGATCGAAACCATTGTACCGTACCCTTAAGAACTGCTAAAAACAATTTAATCCCACTTTGGGTAAATATGTTGCTCAGTGCACATTGTAAGAAACAAACAAACAGAGGTTTAGTCTGCTGATTTGCCATGATGGTGTCACTTTAATTGAAGTTGCCAAAATATTTTTAGTACAATTTCACAGAACCCAGTACTGCCTGCAGCAAATCATTTGCAGTGTTTAATCAAATAGCAAAGAAGCAATGCCTTGGAACAAAACCTGCTATCCTTATGTGTATATTGCCTATTGATTGAGTAAAGTTTCGGGACAGGTTGGACACAACAACACTTACCATTTACTTGGCAAAAGTGAAATGCCCAGTATATTACCTTTAAAGGAATTCAGTTTTTTTAAGTGCCACATTTGAGTTGTGCTCTTGAGTTGTTGTTATTGCTCTGACTAAGCCATGTAATATTCAAGCATAATTGGATACCCCTTGATATAAGAAAGGGATCTTTGTGGTTACAACTCATTCGGCTGATCCTGATGATCGAGTTACAAACAACTGTATGCCATACAGAAAGGATGTCTCCCAAATTCAATGTAACATGATTTTGATTGGCAAACATTTGAAGTGTTTGCCAATTATGGTTAGTCCTAGTGGGGTTGTGATGTTATAAAGAGACTTAACATTTTCTGTTCTATTGAAAGGATACGGTATGCAAACTTTTTTTTTTGACTGATGAAAGGGGAACGTTATTTAAGCATGTGCATGCAGTTCCTAATAAGCTTGATCTGGATAATTGAAATTGTCACAGTGTGTACCATTCAAGTGAACTTGAAGCAAAGAGCTGTGATGTCATAGTTGCATGCTGATAGTTTTTTTTCCTTTTTTTCACTTTATTGGTTAGACATTGGATTGGATTGGGTTCCAATTTACCAAAGGGGAGGTGAAGGTAATAGATTCAAATTACTATAATGTATCCAAATTGGAAGTATACCAATGTTTAAGTAGAAAATTTAATGTAAATTTACAATGCAGGGAAGAAATTTGTCATTGCACTTCCATTATTACACTTGTTTGCTTTAGGTCCACTATTGGTACAAAACCTGTCTACTTCAAATGCAGTTACATTGAAAATAGTATGTAGTAATTGCTCGTAAATTTTACCAGGATGCTTAGAGTGTTTTCCTCTTCCAGCAGTCAAAAAGTACATTTCCCTTTCACCTGGACTATCCTTTTAACAGATCTACTATGGTATCACAGGAATTGTGGCCAGCATTCAACTCAGAATGGCAGCTTAAGTGCAGGACTCACTGTTGTTAAAACAGTCATCTGGTGTATCAATAATGGCTTTCAGTTATATTAACAGAACGTATTTGTCTTCTTTTCTCATCTACAGACACATATTCATGGACATGATGTTCACTTTCCCAAGTCTGCATTGGCTCTCATATTTCTAGGGGTCTCCCTGTCACTCTTCAGTTCACATAGGTTAAGGACATCTCACTCCTTGCTACAGGACACTAAAGAAGAGTAGACAGACAGGCTCCGCCAGACAGACGAGGGAGGGAGAGGTTGCGGTGCTATTTTCTAATCCTCATGGAAGGTAGAGAAGATTAAAACAAAGATGCCTATTGCTGTGAAAGACTTCACTTGGTCTGAGACCAACACTGAAGTGGGCATTACTGTACCGTTGAAAGGAGTCAAAACCACCAAAGTGGATATTTTTTCCACAGACGAGTATTTAAAAGTCAGTTTCCCCCCGTTTCTTTTTGAGGTTGCATTGTGTCATCCAGTACATGATGAGCAAAATACAGCCAAAGTCGGAGATGGCACAGTCACTTTCCTGTTGGTGAAGAAAGAGGCGGGACTCTGGGGGAATCTCTCGTGCTCTGACACCGTCAACAAGGAATCAATGAAAAATAAGCGAGAAGATGCCGTGGCAGAATCTCAAAGGAAGAACAAAGAGCTGGAACACAAGAGAGCCAAGGAGAAACAAGAACAGAACAAAGCAGCAGTCAAAGAGCAGATGAAACTGGAAGAACAGAATAGAACCAGAATCCAGGAGGAGAAAGACGCAGAGAGGAAACAGGCCGCCGAGGAAATAGAAGATTGGAAACAGAAGCAGGTGTCCAAGATATCTCTAGAATCGGATCACAAGCCTAGTGAACCTGCACCAAGACAACGAGGCATGATTGATGTGACCTTCACCCCTCGGGTATTTCCAACTCCAGTGAGAGAATCCAAAATCCCTGAAGAGGAAGCTTGGTTAAAGAAGCAGGCCGAGGCTAGGAAGATTGAAGATATCGAAGACTCTGACCTGCGCCCCGAAGAGAAGGACCCTGTATGGTTGAAGAATAAAGCAGATAATTTTTTCAAATCGGGGAACCATCTGTCTGCTGTCAATGCCTATAACTTGGCCATCAGGCTCAATCCTCTTGTACCGGCTCTGCATTCAAACAGGTCTGCATGCCATCTGAAGCTGGGCAACTACATGAAGTGTATAGAAGACAGCTCGAGAGCTCTTGAGCTGCTGACACCACCCGTACAAGCCAACGCGCAGTCAAGGCTTAAGGCTCACGTGAGGAGAGGGACGGCATTCTGTCACATGGAGCTGTACGTGGAAGGTCTGCAAGACTACGAAGCTGCCCTGAAAATAGATCCAAAGAACAACCATTTGTTGGAAGATTCTGAAAGGATTCGTAAGGTCATTCAAGGAGATGGGAGAGCTCCTTAAAAATTGTTTTGAAGGATTGATTATCAGTTTTTGGTGAGTTTGCATTGATCTCTTTGATCTGTTTTAAAAATAAACAGTTTGGATATTATCACGGTGCTATATGCCCTTGTAATAAGTTAAAGAGAAAGTTCTGTTAAGCAACACAACAGTATTAAATATAGAAGAGTTTACTTGAAATGATAATGGAACAATTAACAGCTCCTTCTGGGCTCTAAATAAAGCCATGAATAGGCATACCAGCAGGAACATTGATAGTTATATGTGTACAATAACTAAGCCTGATTGTATATTTTTATTAAGGCTATTATGACAGTGCCATATGTATCATCTGGTCATTCACAATGGTTGTTATGTTGGGGGATGGGGGAATGGGAGAGATGCAGGGTGGTTTAAGGTGAAAATTACAATTATTTGCCCACAGTGCAGTGGATAATGTTCAAGTTTTACTGTTCCATGCATATACAGTAGTTGCCAGTTTTGTACCATTCTGTAATTTTGTCTACGTATAATATAGTTGGGACGTTTGGGTGCACGGATGCCTACTGTAGATGGGTCTATTACTGCCACATTCTTTCACACAGTTAATAGTGTGAAGTCCATAGGAGAATGAAACAATTCCTGTCAAATTTTCGCAGAATGGGCAAACCCTGTCCTTGAGTAATATGGACGTTGTGAAAATATCTAATGGAGTTTAAGTTGTCATGTGTAAATGAACTGTTTGTCCTGGCAACTTGTATGTTTTATTATTGGAGAAGATATTTGTGTTTTATTTGTGATATTTATGGTTCATTTTAAAGATTTGTCATAATGGCAGTGGTTTTCAAACACTTCCTGATGGGTATCATCATACTGTATGACATGGAAGGAAACACATTGGTCCAACTCTTTGCCTTAGCAGTAGCTTGTTCCATATTTGAGGAATTGAATCAATGTGCTTCACTTCACAGTCGTCATACCATATATACATAAATTGTAAATTGGAGACTTTGTTGTGCCATTCATTTATATCTGTACCCAAAAGAAGGAAGTTTGTCAAATTTTAATTAGTGACTGTGTGATAAGAATGCATTCTTTTCATATTTTGTAATTAAACATATTAAATAAAATTCAGATTTGTTATTAAAGTTCTCACTTGTTCTGTGCCATTTTCTCATTGTCTTGACTTGTGTGAGTTGATTTTTATGTTTCTGCCTGCTTTCGGTGTGCTCACCATACAGTGCTACAGTATTAGAGATACAGACGACTGCATTGGGAGATATAAATGGGAAGGGTCCAGTGGTGTGTAAGGGGGGGGGGGGTTGGACCCCTGTTAACCCTTCATCAGTTAAGTGTCACTGGTTTCATTCTTTTACCAGGCTGCAAAGGGTTTTCTATGGGGTGGTGCTTTAACGAAAATGTGAACATCTTAATTAAACACCATCCTTAGGGAGGGAAGTATGTTTTGTAGAATTTATTTCGAATTTATGTAACTTGTTGTATAATTATGATATATGAGTGCTTGTAGATGCAAATTAATGCTTTCACAACCATACCATTTTTGGTGACATGATGTATTGTTTAACATCTCTCACAGCACAAAAGACCATTCTCTGTATCGCTTATTTTAACTAGAGATAATATTTGAAGTTTTCATGTTTTAGTTTAGTTTAAGAGACCCAAGGACCAGGAAGCCTTACAGTATCTTATTTGAGACCCTATCCGTGTTAGATCGTGGATGAATACTGGCTTATTTCAGTCCTCTCTTCGATAAGTGTTCAGAGGATAACGAGGCAGGGGTGTGAATTGCTCCCATTCCTGCACCCGGGACCGCCATTAAACGTCCCCATCTGACAGACAAGTGTATATTCCCAGCATATGACCACTTTCTCAAATACTGAGGTAGGCAAAGGCATCACTGCAGTACAGCCATGATGAACAAAGTTGTTTTCGAAACCAAGTGAAGAACAGAAAGAAAAAAACCTTTTTCCCAAGTTCAAGGCATGAGGATACCTTTAAGGAATAGAAAAGAATCGACTACAGAAAATATGAAATATCGTACTTGAAATTTGTTATTTTTGTATCAACCATTGTTAACCCCAATAGACTAAAATAGTGCAAAATCGTAATATACAAAATTGCCGATATGTTCAGTCATTTCATTACACAGGTAACCCTACACTACTTTAGAACTCTTTGACATTGTAGTCACCACTGGTATGATCCAACAGAACCGTTTCGATGAAATAAGTTCAAATACTTCTTTGCAGAAGTGTCGGATTAGAACCCACTGGAGTCATAAGGCGTCGTATTCATACCCCTCCCTATTATTAAGATTTGCAGGCACAAACCCGAAAATACTAAGTTGGTTGGAAGTGTTCACCTTGCAATGGTGTCCCTATAGGTAGGATGTGCCTGTTGACTTTCGCGTCATAGATGCTCTGATAGAAACAACTAGTTAGGCCTATATATATATATTAATTGAGGTGTGATTTCATAACTTAATATAATCACATATAAAATAGTCAAAACTGATCATTTGAATAATTTCGTTGGTTATGGACTGCAGATGGGATCCTCCTGATATTCCTTGAACGTCATTCTCCACTCTTCTAAATCTTTCTGCCAGCCGCTGAACTCCTCTCGCCACTCGAGTTCGGTTTGATCCATCGAAGCTAAACATATAAACGCAATAGAAAAAAAAAAAACATGTCTCAATATTACTGACAGGCCAATATGCAAGGCACAATAACAACAACAATATTTTTTGTTTTCATCTAAAGAGTGATATATGACATGGGTTTGAGATTGGGCAGGGGTCGAAGGTATCAAATCCTTAAAATGCATGTTGGTGCTAATGATGTTGAACATGTAGCCTACGGCATCACCATTCCCGCGCAGTGTGCAACCATTTAGTGTGGTGTCCAGGGTCCAGCGCTAGGGGCCACATGGGATCATGGGACCAAGTCCTCGTAGAAGCTTCTAAACCTTAGGTCATTTTTATGTATTTTCTGTCTCTCCCGGAACGCAAATGCGAAAATACTTTTAATATTATGACATTCATGTTAAGGCACTTTGAAAGTCATTACTGTAACTTCACCCAGGGGGAAGGAGAGGGAGGGGTCATATACTCCCCCGTTCCCTGATGTAGGAACTATTTCGTGAGCACGCATGTATGTGTTGTATTGTTCGACCTGGTCACTTGATACAAACACAAGACCGCATCACATATACCAAGGAACGTAACAGAAGGAATTTGCTCTAAAGGTATTGCACCACAATTAGATAAGTGGCGGATCTTTTTGGCGGATCTTTTTGGCGTCTGCATTGGCGGATTTTTTTTTTTTTTTAGGCATTTTCTGAGTCATCACAATTCTTTTTGATGCGTGGATAATGAAGAGGATGAAATAAACTACTAATGGTTTAAAAATCTAGAGGATTGAAGGTGATTTAAGGTACCGTATTGTAGAAAAATCTCAGCTGGCTGATGGGAAGAGGGAATATAAACTTTGAGCTCTTCTAGCTCAAAATTTAAACGGTCATGGTGGCAAAGTTGAATGTTTTATGATAGCCCAAGCCATTAGCTATCATAATATGGTGGGTACTCATATCAGTTGAAAGCTTCTATCTATGCTCTATCGGCCTTGGAAAGTGACAAGTTTAGTGTGTAAGTCAATGGGAGCAATTAAATGTGGTGCGGTATCTAGAGGGTCTCGCTTTCAACAAACGAATTACGTGTCATCATATCCTATATAACGTCGTTTAGTTTTAGCCTATGTACGGTTTCGAATTTATATAGACTACACCCACATTTTCTGAACAATATGTAGGTTCAATCAGTCAGATGTAAAACAATATTTCAGGTGTAAGTCACATGGACGAATTCAATGTGCGCATGCATGTGCAAGGGACGTATTATTGTTCAAGACAATATCTGGTTTCGATAACATATAATGTGCGCTCACTATATGATTGTTTCTATAGCTCATACAGTGACCTAGTAGAAAGAGAAAAAAAATCGACAAACCATTATCTAACCCAGGTAAGAGAACAAAATAATATGGCATTTATTATCTTCATGTATCCATTTCAAATAACTTTCAAATGGTTTGCCTTTTTTATTACCTATGTAACTGCTAAGATCCGGTTTGAATCCATTCCAGAAGGCGCACTCATCAGCCTTCAGTCCACGATCAATTGACATTTCAATAGCAAGTTCTTTATATTTTAACTCCGGGATGGTAAAGGCTGGCCATTCCCAATCACCTTGACCCGGTGAAGAATTGGAATCGGGTCGACTCGGGTCACTATGAGAAAGAATGAGAAGAACAGACAAATAAATAAATTAAATGTATAAATGAAAAGTAAATCAGAAAACTAATTAACCGCAGAAACGTCATTTAATTGTCAACTGCCTGTAACACCATCGTGACCGGTAATTTAGAAATCTTCTCAGGTCAACGATTAGTGATAAAATTAAAACTTTTCCTGATAATGTTTTGTTGTTGGCAGTTTGTAACTGCATGTATGTATTGCTGCTGATTACTGTTTTGAAGTCACCAGACTGCTATCAGCGTCTCGGTAAAGTTTTGTTCTCTTTGGTGCATACATGAACTGGAGGGAGAACTCTATCTCGAGGTGAAAGGGAGCGGGGGGGG
>KN883225.1:110911-120979 GCA_000934455.1 Apostichopus parvimensis | reverse complement strand
GACAAATGGGGATATCCTCATTTGGGGGTGTATCCCCAGTTGGAAGGTGTGTATCCATACGATTATCCCCGATTGACAGGTCTTACAAGTACATGGGTGCGTGGGTGCCTATGGGTGCGTGCGTGTGTGGGTGCGTGCGTGTGTGCGTGCGTGCGTGTGTTTTTATCGACCATGAAAAGGATCACGATCTTCACTTTGAGTACCAAGCAATACGGATATATATAATAGATGAAGTTGCTACTTTCCATATCCTTGGCTTGTTTTCGTTTCAGTTTGCTGAGGAAGATCCTTTAGTAGAATAGAAAAGTCGGCCTCGCTAACTGTTTGTTTTTTATTTATCCACACTACATAAGCCTTTTCTTTACCCTGTTGTTTGCCTTCCATAAGTTTCCATGAACACAGACGCTACTTTGAGAGAATCAATTTATGTAGCTCGATTTTACAAAAAGCGATCCGCATAAAGAGAAGGTCACACACGCGTATAGATTTGTAAGTAACATACGAGTCTACTACATTGTATCCACATTGACATATCTCGTTCCGTTCTTCGAATTAGACGTGAGGCATAAAGTATTTGTAACATCGATTCTGCCCCATATAATATATGCTGTGCCTGTTTGGTATCATTTTCTACTTGCCTGTGATAAACAAAGAATCAGAGCATTCCTGAAGTATTGTGCTAAGATTTTCAGGTTGGATTATGAGAGTATGGTTGATCAGGTCAATGGTAGAGCTAGGCGTGAATTTATCAGACTAAGTAGGAATATTCAAAGAGAAGAAAATCACCCGCTTCATGCAGAACTGAAATCACTGTGTCGACACACTAGCTATAATCTCAGGAATCGTGCATTGACACCAAAATATAGAGTGCAAGTTTTCAGAAATTCGTTTGTATACAGAGCATCTATTTTTATTCAACATGACACTTTAAATGACTTGATTTCATGATTTCATGTAATTTGTATAGTTTCCACAATTTTTATTCCCTAATTGGGTTACTGTTTCCTAACTTTTATACATTTTATGAATGCACATAACATTTTATTTATTTTATTTATTATACTCACTATTTTCCTATTTATGAACTGTATTTTATGCAATTTATACTGGAATAAACGAAACGAAAGAAAAAATACCTTCTATTTACTTTTTTTTTATCTATAATTCACAAACCTTTCAATCATCTCAACATTGGTAATAGCTAACTGTCAGGTAGGCCTATAGAGTGTTGAGTTTCCATAATGTAAATTTGCTACTAAAACTTACGTTTTATATGGAAAAAAATGAAAACAAAAAATGATTTTGTTGTCAGCCTTTTCCGTGCATACGCTGATGTACATTACAAAATTGGCGATAACGCACTCTAAATTAATGCAAATCAATTCTAAAGTGCTTTCGTTGCTATGGTTTCGGTGTATACATTAACCAAACCTACTAAAGAAAGAAAAAGACGCGCGATAGGTGTTCTGCCAACAACAACAAAAGATTGAAAAAAAAACATAATATTTCATGAATCCCAGTTAAAGGGGTTGCGTGCCAACATTACAACTGCATTTAACTTGGATTGTTACTTTGTTGCACTCGGAACGAACTGTATAACGTTTTTGAAAAATCACCTAAGTATAGAACCGGAGGCCGAAAACCAAACAAATCCCCAAGCCCCTTATATTGAGACAGTAACTGGGTGATCATGACGTTGGTACTTCACGTGAGGTATCAAAGGTCCATTCGACAGAGGGCCTATATGTACTGGTACGTAACATGATCAAGTTTAAGTTTGATGGACAATACATACTGTGTGCTTTGTTTCTGAGCTAAAACAAACAAAAGTATTGACCATAAATTCAATGATCTTAGTCATTTGAAACCCCCATCCATGTCAGGGGTGGATCTAAGATATTATAGAGAGGAGAGGGTGTTAACCTTAGGCCCCACCCATGTCAGGGTTTGGATCCACGATATTATAATAAAACGAAAGGAGATTGTGTGAACCTTAGGTCACGGTGAAGCCGATATCCATGCAGTGGGTCTGGCAGTCCTCCCCCCCCCCCCCTCTCCAAAAAAAATTCTAAAGGTTTAGACGCAAAATGAAGCATTCTGGTGCATTTTTAGGATACAAATTACGTCTACACGCAAGGTTGTGCCAATAACACCATCAATGTTTGGACATTTTTGTGGGGTTGAAAAAAGCTGGTGAGGGGAAGTGTGCACCTTCAACCCCCCCCCCCCCCATCTCCACCCCCACCACCACCCAAGCCGTTTTCGCGCCAGCATGTGAAAGACTGTGGATACTGTATGCACACATGATTACGGTCCCTTTAAATCTATAGCAATTAGATATTAATGGCGACAACTGTTATAGCAGCATATAAAACGACTTACTATATAAAAGAAAAATGTGTGTGCCCCAATTTGAATGCATTATGTTACTTTTGCGTTAAGAAATCGTAGAAGGGTCTGCTTTTAACGATTTTTTCATCTAAATTATTGAATAACCCCGATTCATATTTCAAAACCAGATAGAGCAAATCCTTCGGTCTCTGTTTCGGGCGCCAGTAACCGACGTATTGAGGGCGAGCCGAAACTAATGAGTCAGAAACGTGTTGTCAAGTACATTGTACTATTTTAGAGCCGCAGTATGATTATATTTTATACAATTTTTTTTTCATGCGTTCATAAATGGTTATAAATGAATTATTAAGGCATATCGTGCACGGCTTATCGTGGATATGTTATAAACACAAGTTAAAAGTTAAAGTAATTTACAGTGTTTTAAATATTAATTAACCATGCATTATTCTTTTGTTGCTTTTTGCACTTTGATAAGTCTATATGCAGTCATAGTTTATTTATTTATTTATTGTGTTGTTGTTATTGTTGTTTATATGTTACACTTAAAGGGAGTGCACTAGTGATGATGCACTTAAGGTGTAACTTAAGGTGTAAATTTCAAATGTCGACGTAAAATGCTAAGAGAAGAGGTTGCTATCAAAACTCACACATTTGTTTTTTTCTTCTAAAAATCAAGCAGGGAATGGTTAGGGCCTAATGACTCTCTGAATCAAGTTTACGTAGGGTTGCGGTCGCTTCTCGACCTATTGGCTACGATCGTGTGATCATGTGATCATAAAGCGTCGTGGTCAGGTGGTTAAGGCAGTGGACTAGTGAGCTAAGGTTTACAGGTTCGAGTCCTGGCCGGATCATTACGGAGTCCTTGGTCAAGGCAATTAATCTCCATTGCGTCTCTTCACCTGCATCCATGTGGATGGATTATCTCTGTCAGATTATCGTTGACCAGGGTAATATTGTGATTCGCCTTGAGACCGTTGTCGATGGATATGTCTGCGCTTCATAAATCTAAATATCATCATCGTCGTCATCGTCATGGCCGTCTTCGTCGTCGTCATCATCATCACCACCACCACCATCACCATCACCATCATCATCACCATCATCATCATCATCATCATCATCATCATCATCATCATCTTCATCATCGTCACCATCATCATCCTCCTGCTCCTCCTCCTCATCATCATCATCACTATCACCATCATCATCACTATCACCATCATCATCATCATCATCGTCGTCGTCATCATCATCATTATCATCATCATCATCATCACCATCATCATTATCATCTCCATCACCACCACCAATATCATCTTCATAACAAACATCATCATCATAACGGCAACAACAACAACGATAATAATAATAATAATAACAATAACAATAACAATAGCAATAACAATAACAATAACAATAATAACAATAATAATACAATTTATAAAGCCCCATTACCCAGAGAATTTGTTATCTGCTTAATGCGTTGTACAAAGTAAAACCAACTGGAACTACTGACCAAAGCAAACTTTTGAAAAGATGAGTCGAGTCGTTTGGTCTTTCGTTCCAATCAATTCAATCAGTCTAAAGGTGTTTTTTCGTATTCTTTCTAAACCGTATAGTTGGGTCGTGATGATGGGAAGACTATACGCTGTGTTTTTTCAATGTTTATCGTCAGCATCGCCTGGAGTGTGGCCATTGCAGTTAAAGAAGACATAAACACAGACATCATTATTAGTTTATGTGATAGAGATAATTTATCATTAACAAATATTCCAAACTTCGAAGAGAAAAAAAATCTTATTCCATTCATGAGATTTCACAGATTTATAAATGTTCCTCTGGCTGACGATTTTGAATTTATCCAAATATGACATCATCGAGCCATATTTGCTTCAATTTGTTATGTTTGTCTTTAATTATTATAATATTTATATTCTGTCATGGAGGTGGGGGTTTTCCAAATATTGAATCTAAACGATTGTACCCTCTTAACCATAACCTTCAATGAATGGTTATAATGGTTAAAATACTTTTGGCATTCGACCTTGAAAATATGAGAAGAACAACAACAGAGACACTGAATTTAAAATATTAAAGCTCTGAACATGACGACGGCATCGGTTTCAATATTACCACTGTTAGCATTTGACCTTAAATATGACCTAATGACGTCATTGGTTCAATATCAACACTGTTAGCCTTTGGCCTTGAAAATTACTTAATGACTACAATGGTTTCAATATCAGCACTGTTAGCATTAAACCTTGAAAATGACATAATGACGGCAATATCACCACTGTTAGCATTAATTCCTTGAAAATGACTTAATGACGTCATTGGTTTCCATATCACTACTGTTAGCATTTGACCTTGAAAATGACTTAATGACTTCTATGGTTTCAATGTCAGCACTGTTAGCATTAGACCTTGAAAGTGACCTAATGACGTCATTGGTTTAAATATCGCCACTGTTAGTATTTGCCCTTAAAAATGACATAATGACGTCATTGGTTTCAATATCAACACTGTTAACAATTGGCATTGAAAATATGAAAAGAGAAAAAAAAACAAAAGGAAATAAAACAGTTTTCAGTTCCTAGTATGGCGTTATGACAACAATAATTTACAAAATGGCAGCTCCCAGTGCAGACAAAAAATTTCAACCGATACCATATCTCCCAAAGTAACGGAGATTTTGTTTAGCTTTTTAAGGAAGTTGTTCTTCACAACGATCCCTGTCATAGCCTATTAGTCTAAGGTGACCAGACGTCCCCGATTTTCGGGGACAGTCCCCGATTACAGTGTGCTGTCCCCGATGAACAAGTGTCCCCGAAAATGTCCCCGATTCGTCAAAATTTTTAGGAATTTCGAAAATATCCCACATTATTCGTAAAATATTGTAAAAACAAAATTAAGTCAAGTGTGCAGTCGCAGAACGGAACTAACCAGTATTTTAGGTGGGCCAGTGTAAAGTGGAATATGCTAGATCGATCTAGCCTAGCACCGCTCTTTCGTAAAGTAAGTAAATTTCATCTAAGAAAATGCTACATTTTTTTTAAATAAAATTGATTTAAAAAGTGCTTCTAAGTATCACCATTTTACATGTAAGCACCTTAGGCACTTGAAAATTGAAAACGTAACTGAGGTATCCCCTCCCCTTAGACCCCCCCCCCCATATCAGTCACGAATAAATGTCCCTGGTTGCAGTCAGGCAAATATGGTCACCTTATATTAGTCAAAGAGGATGGGTTGTGTTTATTTCCTCTTTTATACGGTAGCTCTGAAACTCAACATTTTCATAAATAACATAATAAATGTGACTTTTACTGTATAATAAACAGATGAATGGGAACGTAAATTCAATCATTATCAATGCAGATCTGTTGAAGAGATGGAATCGCTTGTAATGAACAATTTCCCCAAAAAATATTAAAAGAATTTTTTTCTTCCAATTGGGGATCACAATTTTAAAGTTTCGCCACACATGTGATTAAATACTTAGAGAAATTAACTTGTGACATCACAAAGAAGACACATTATGTTTCAAGTTTCATGACTTTTCATAACGACTGATCCATTTGGGGGGGGGGGGGTTGAGGGGAGGGGGATTTGCAAATACTGATTTATCTAAGCGTATACAGTATTTAACATGACCATACACATGCAGGCATTGATTTCAGTGTTCAAATGTTACTTTAACCTTGAAAATATGAATGAACAACATAAAGGTAACAGTAACAGGTTTCACCTCCTGTGTCACAATGACATCATACAAATCGACGAAATGGCACTCAAATATGCAAATAAATTAGAAAAAAATACCATTTTGAATTTGCATAAACCACAAACACCATATGTTAGCTCAAATATGGTCTGTTCGCTAAGTATACTTTCCAATAGCGGCAGCGAAAACAATGTTTATAGCTGATATGAGATACTTTGTTGATGTTGTTACAAAAACAACATCAAATCTGGAACAGAACATCTATATGGAAGACGGTTGACAATCAGTAATTACGCATAGGCTATATAGTTACTCTCTATTTATGGACAGCGCCATCTATTTTAAATTTTAGGCGGCATACTCCAATTATGATTCCTTATCAATCCGTCCGTTCCCCCTCATTGAAAGTTTTAAACAGGAATAATGAAAATATCTTTCTTGGTGACAATTTTTTTGTTTTGTTTTTGTCTTGTATGTCGTAGAGAACGAATGCAGGTACATATGGTGACTAAACGTCACGGCTTTTGTTACTAATAATCTGCATGGTCCTGATTCGGAAACTTTAAAGGGTGTGAAGACTCGCGCACAAAGAAACGTCTCATGCCGGTAATCTGACCTAGTTTCGCATGAGGTGTAACAGAAGTGTTAGATACCACCATCGATCCCAGAAAATACACACACAGCTTGCTACCGTCGGTAATTAGACACTAGTGTACATTCAATACATGCAGCTACGGTCAATACCCACAACTCAGTGTACATAGCAGCGATGGACATCTCAGGTCTAGATAAATGATAACAAGGCACCACGATTCATTACTGTCTGCATTTTGTAGCGACAAGAAGAAAACGTCATTTGCAAGCAACGGAAAGTTAACTTCTTCAGAGCGTGGCACGCGGTTTGGGGCGAGTCTTCAATGCCTTAAAGGTGTTTTTAATCTTTCAGATGCATGAACATGATGCATGACCGTTTCAGTTATCCAATGAGGTGTAGTGTTAACGTAGGGGAATCTCCTACAAGGAATAAGAGACTAACTAGCGTTGGCTTTTTAATTTACAAACTAATGGGGGAAGTTAAGACGACCAAAATAGATGGCGCTATTCATAAACAGCATGTGTGTAACGCTCGTACTGCACACCTGAGTGTACATATACGAGTCTTCAAGGCGTTTCATCTCATTTCTCAAACCTTGGAGATCCCTAAATCATAATTCAAATATTATACTAGGAAGCTGCCAACAAAATTTGTACCATTTGATATCATCAAAAAAAGGAGCTTGATATTTATTAAAATTTGTGATACACTGTGTCATAATTTGGTTAAATTATTCAATATCCTTAGATGACTCTGCTCATTTCTGTGTATACAGCGACCGACAAAAGTTATTAATCAAAGATATTGTCAAACAATGTCAGTTATAAAAGTTTTAAAATATGAACTGCAATATTTTGTTTGTTTCTGCATCAAGGAAAAACCGGCATATATAGTAAAAAAAAAGGCTTCTATTTTATAACATATTATTTTGATTCAAATTAAATATATTTATATATATATATTGTCATATTAAAACTAAATATGGAAACTAAGTTAATAATACAAGTCGTTACTATACTGGTATACTGGTTACAAGCTACTCTTCCTATATACACGCATTCTTATCCGATTCCTGTACATGTAATCACTTTGTCGATTCCATGTTTTAAAACTCACTTCCTCTATGGAATTCACTTCCCGATAATGTTATGAAGTGTCTCTCAAATATTACCTTTAAAAGTGCCCTTAAACAACATCTTATTACCAAACAATTGTGACTTATAACTTCTGTTCCTGTTTTAGCCCTTTTTCACCTTAAATAGCTGTGACCCCTTTCTTTGTGTTTCTTCACTCTCTGGTTTTATTGTCTCTTCTTTAAGACGTATTCGTATTTCGTAAAGCGGTGTTCACATTTATAAGCTACTCCAAGCTTCTTGTAGGGCACTCCTCGGTCGATTTCTTTTCAAAGTATCATGTTCTATGTATTATTAAGTTGTTTATTTAAAAAGTGATTGAAATAAAGTGCTATGAACTTGAATGAATGCATGAATGAATTAAATAATTAATGAATTATTGAATGAATGACATTCTAATTGTTTTTAATGTTCATACGATATTTACTACTTGATGATCCCATTCCCTGCGGACTAGGTTTACAGAAGCGTGACGTGTGCAAACGTGTGAATGTGTGAGCGCATAGCTCGTGACGAAAGCGATAAATTCCGAGAAATCTAAAAATGGAACAAAACCTTATTAAAGCTATACGCGTTATACCAGCACGTGACTCGACGTGGGGTTACTTTAAATAATTGAATCTCCCAGCTTGATGGTCTGACGCTTTTGTGTGTATGAGTGGTACGAAATCAAATACATATTTCAAACACGTCCTTCATTCAGATAGGAGGTCACATGACCTGTCTTATCGATTTAAAGCATGACAAAACCTCTGTTTGATAAAAAAAAAAACTTTTGAAAACGTCGAGAAAATGTTTAATGAGGAAGATTTAGAGTAATGAACACATTGAATCCGTCTTCAAGTGGTCTCGGATTGTTTCATTGCAGTAGTAAAGCCCTATACCCAAGGCGGGCCGTAGCCTCGGGGCTGGGGGTTGGTTGATGGCTGGGCTTTGCACGTTCTCTTTTCCCATCCTAAAATCACAGACTTTCTTCATAATGGCCAACATATAACATAAGACGATGAAAATGAATATTTGTAGGCCTATTTAATATAAATCTATGATATCGCCATTGAATCTAAGAAACCAAAGAAAATGTTCTCAAACGGTCAAACTTTTTAAGTCTTCACTTTCCCTTAAGTACATGTCAAATTACTCTATTCATTACCCCAGATTTCCCCCTGGCCCCCGGAAATTTAGCTCCCATCCATACCTCTCGTCATGTCTGGGTAGAACATCTACTTAAATGGAGTGAAGACTCGCGTACAAAGAAACGTCTGATGCGGGTAATCAGACCTAGTTTCGAATGAGGTGTAACAGAAGTGTTAGACACCACCATCGATCCCAGAAAATACACACAGCTTGCTACCGTCGGTAATTAGACACTAGTGTACAGTCAATACATACAGCTACGGTCAATACCCACAACACAGTGTACATAGCAGCGATGGACATCTCAGGTCCAGATAAAAGATAACAAGGTATCACGTTTCATTACTCTCTGCATTTTGTGGCGACAAGAAGAAAACTTGCAAGCAACGGAAAGTTAATTTTTTCAGAGGACGGCACGCGGTTTGGGGGAGTCTTCAATGCCTTTAAAGATTACCTTTACACCTAAAAAGAATGACTTAGTTATAAAGAGAAAGACACACCCATCTCTCCACCTCCACCTCTCTCTCTCTCTCTCTCTCTCTTTCTTTAAAGTAGCGTTCTGCGTTTGGTCAACCATTTACCAAATATATACGGATCACATTACTCAAACTAAATGTATATACTGCCCTCTAATAGCGCCAAAGTCCAGAATCCCGCTAGTAGTTATCAATGAAATGTGAAATAAAGAAGACGTCTTTATGATGACTTATATAATGACGTCACATCACGTCAAACGACAAAGTATGTGTACGGTGGGCAATCATCGTTGCGTAGAACGGGAACTAAAGACTGTATTACATTCACGGAAATATAATTCATTGAACTCTTAACTTCCTTTAAAGGGAATCCCTACTCAAGGCAGTAAAAAGTCCTCAATTTCTTCGTAACGAAATGTTTTTAACTTTGTTCGTGCAATCAAGTATTTAATATAATGACCATGTGTGATACGGCGCGATTCGTTTATGAATAATTGTTATATGTGTATAACTAAAGTGAAGCTTGATGTCACATCAAGGTCCAACCCTACCACATTTAACTTGATCTATTCTCATTAATTTTTATGGCCGTTTTTATATTTATTTTTTTTAAAAAGAGGAGAGAAAAGAAAATAAAATATAGCGGGAAGCTTT
>KN883225.1:36322-47717 GCA_000934455.1 Apostichopus parvimensis | reverse complement strand
CCCCCCCCCCCCAGCCCCACCGGTTCCTACGCCCTTGCGTTACAAGTTTGTAAATATATGCGAATACGGAGGAAGGGTGATCATTGTGCCTAGTTGACAACCGAACTTTGCTAGAAAATACAGATCAAATATCGGCTGAATATATTTCAAAGACACAGCTGTTCGATCATTCATCGTCGACTTTTGGAAGACCGAGGGAGAAGGGGTTGTAGTAGATGGCCTACATGCGACAGATGTATCATGGAACCCTTATATCTTGAACGCACAACGACTATGAACTTCACATTATCATTACCATAAAACAGAGCAGACATATTTTACTGTGTCGATTTCACTTATGGAGTTCTTAAAAATGAAAATAATATTATAAATAGGTTTGTAAAAGGTTAGAAGACTGTCCAAAATGATAACTAATTTCGTTCCTTAATACGACTTTAAGATGTATTAACATTGGAGTATTGTTTCATATATTTATGATCGCATATTAATTATAATTTTAGCTCCATTTTCAAAAAAAATTACTAGGGAAACAGTCTAATGTTCCATGGAGTAACATAGTAGCCCCCTAACCCCCCATCTCAATTATATAACAAAAAGGGCTGCTGAATAACCTAACCATAGTGGCAACAACAAATCCAGTCTTGTGATTTGTATGCAAATTAGGTTAGGCTTGTAGGTACATATGGTATGAAAGTGTGGTAGGCTTGGATTCTGTGTGTTGAGTTTATATTGAAGTACAAGTTAAGGAATTTCTGAAAGGGTTTTACATCACTTTTGTCATAACAGCAAGAAGGTATCAAGAATGCTTTATTTCGTACACACGTTTATATGCGTGACGTGTTATTTCTCGTTGCAAGCAAGACTAGCTAGTGGCATCATGTAGAAATGTATTTTTCATTTATTTTTTTCTTCTTTCTTATGAAAAAAACAAATTTATAGGCCTAAGATGGGCAAGATAAAGCAATTGGTTGTAGTATTTGATCCGATTTTTGAATTAGTCAAGGCTGCACTTGAGAATCTACTGCTTAAAGCAAGGGAAGTCAGAATAATACGTGCAAGGTCTAAGTATAGATTCGTCGCTTCAGGAGTGCATGGAGATTGTATCTCGCTGTCCAAAATAATTTAGAGCGTCCTCAACTATCGTCCAAAGGTTTATATAACATCGTTTCAGGAAACTTTAGTAACGTAAACTAGCCTGTTGAACTTTACGTATAGCCTGTAGGTATACGGTTTCCCTTCCCTGTCAATAAACGTTGAAATGACTTTCAAAAACCAGAAAAGAGAGTTTAAGTAGTTAGTATACGGATCAGGAGATTATTTAGCTATTTACAAGAGCTTATCTAATTGCTGTTAAAATTTACCTGTCAAGCTACAAGTTGCAAATTATTAGCTAGGATTAGGTTTTAGCCCCACAAGGCAAGAGGAAACTCGCTTAATGGTAAATCACTGGTTAAGAAACAAAGTATTTCTTGGTAAACTAGACAGAGAATAAAGGCTAAGGCCGCGTGTTCGAATCTAAAAGTGAGAAAGGTCGAAGCCGAGGTCAAGTTTTACAGGTTGACAATATTTTCAGTAAAAGAAAATTACTGAAGAATGTATTTCGCGTACTTTCCTCAGTAAACCCGACGAATGAGGTTCGAACCATGGGTTCACTTAAAGTATTCTCAAGTATGTGGAGAAGAATTAAAACAATAGGAATTCAATTCGTAATGAGTTACAAAATTACCTTTGACGGTGGCAGTGAAAAACGTTAGCAAAATGTATCATTAGTTGGTGACCATTTTTTGGTCTTCAACGCAAATAAAATATCACGTTCTTTAACTTCAAGGGTATATGGTTGTTTAGGGTTTATCAAATCATTGTTTTACTAACAATATTATCTCTAAATTTAAAAAAAGAAAGAAAGATAAGCATAATACTATGAACTGCTATACGTATTATAGAAGAACTGAATTTTCACAATAAGTGGTATATATAACAACTTGAGCAGTGTTAAGTATGAAATGCGTTACAGTTCCAGTTTATAGTCACTATATTTATGCTTACATATTAACTAACGTTAAAGGCCGGGTCTTGTCTTACAAAAACTGTTATGAACGGAAACACGTTCATCTTTAATTAAGCTTGGTCACTGTGTCAAATCAAAAGAGCGGAGATGGGAGGGATGAGGGAGGGGGGGGTGGGGTGGTAGCTAAGAACAAAGTTCATGACACATGACTTGCTACGAAAAAAATATTACGTAAGTGAATTCATTTGGGGAGCCTAACGTTTCCATGGTAGCAAGGCTTTCCTTAGAGCCATGAGGCTATTAATTACCAAGATTGTTAAAGCTGGTTTTTACAGTAAGGGTAAGAACGTAATCGCGGAACGAAATATTGTAACTCATTTTTTTTGCATTTCTTATGTAAGAGATCTCGACGGGAATCTAATATGAATGGGACTTACAGGACAATACATTATCCCTAAACTCCATACAATGTACACGTGCATAATATACGATAAATATATAATAATTAAGTGATAAACTACATGAATTGTCTGCACGGTCTGAGGGCACGGTGTTACGGTGTGAAGGTACGTTTCAAAGGAAACGTGTTACGGTGTGAAGGTACGTTGCCAATTAAACGTGTTACGGTATACGTTTCCGTAAAGGACACAATTTCTCACTTTTCTAGTCGTCTGTAAGCCAACGGTATATACGGATATATGAAAAACGTTAAAGATGCCTGTATAGAATTAGCATAGTAATTCCTTACAAACAATTCTTCTCTATCAAGCATATAATTTTGATCAATGTTATAAAACGGTTGTCTACATCGATTGTTTACACGAAAACTCAGTTTGAAAATATTTGATTATAACGTGAAACAGTTCTTAGTCACACTTTTGGGTTTTTTCTATAACCATCTCCTAGACCCAAAGATACAATTTGCAGGGACAATGTACTTTGGAAGGAGTTACTAAATTCCTCAAAACTTTCCCATTCTTTTGTTTTTTTGAGTTGAATTTAAATATAATCGATTCTAAATTCCCATAACAAGATAGTAATGTAGTGCATTGTTCAACTATAAACTCATGGCATGTTTTATTTCAAGTATAGGCCTACCGGTAGCGCAGCAAGAACCGCAACGGGTTTTTTCTCATTTCCTTTGCTATTTGTATATGGTCGGCAACGATAATGTAAAAACGTGCCTGGGTGACGAAAATCGTCAAACGTTACCATTAGACCTATATCTAGCAGCTGGATAGCGGTTGCAATGCTATTTTTGATTGTTAAAATTATAGTGACCAAATACGGAAAGCTCCTTTAAACATTTCGGTTACACTTTTCTCGTCATCTTTTAGTTAAAGTGTTAACACGCATCGAACTTATTCTAAACGGTACTAGCAGCTAACATATGCACTCCTGCACATTGCAATGTCCATAAGTTGGGTAAACGTTTCTAAATAATGGTATGTCGAACCATTATAGTTATAACTGTACATTTCATATGTATAGATAGTTCACCTACTCATGAACTCAAATCACTTATAGGCATTTGAAGAATATATATCAAGGTATATAAGCTAATTATACACATAACAATGATCCTATTAACAATTATCCTATTATCATCCTATTATCCTATATTCATAATCGAGACAACGGCTGACCGTTGAAAAATTCTGAAAAACTTTCTTTGGGGGAAATTCTGAAGCAAGTTTTGTGAATGAAACCAGGAAATTTCCAGATTCTGAATCTGTTGTTTTTTCAATTACATCCTGCATGACGGAATCATTTTCATTGAACTATTATTAAGGTACTCCACATTTAGTTTGCGAGACAGACCTATATACCTTAACGTGACAATCAAAGTTTTAAAAAAAAACGTACGCGATGTTTTCTAGCCACTTTTTAGACGAAGCACCGTTTGTAACGACCTCCGTTATAAGTCCAACATAACGAAAAATAAAAATACAAATAACATAAAATAAGTGGGAAAAAAATGAAACTTACTTTTTTTGTGCCGGTTATCCCCAGGTAGATGAAAGATTCCTCTTAAAACCGATCGAGTTCGAGCTTTTTGGTAAATTTATAAACCTCCGTCCTTCAGGTTTTTGGATTGCGCGAGTAAAGTCACCTCAAGAATAGTATAGTTAGTTATGTTCATAACAGAAAAAATAGGCAAAAATTGAATAGAAAATGATTAGAACACCACCAAAAAATATCTCGTATTCTGATAAGCACGTCTTTCCGTACGCTTAATAACTGACAAGACTCATTGATTGCCTTGAGGATTTTGTACACTGCGTTCTCCAACTTAATTATTCAAAACCTAGCGGACCAATGGGCAGCCTTGTTAATTGGAAACGTCATAAGAGGTAGTACGTAAGTAAAAAAAAGAGGAGAGAAGTGTGTACCTATTTGATCTCAATTATCTTTACGGGCTATAGAGACATGCAATCGCACCAGTTTCCGCTAGAGTAGCAAATTTTTATATTGAAAAGTTATTTCTAACTATAAATTATGGGTGACAAATACAAGATTCGAAGGCGGCTCTTAAAATGGATAAGCAAAATTAAATAAGGAATAAGAGAGTGAAGAAAAAAAAAGGGGGGGGGGGATAGAAAGAGATATAGTTGTTTTCGCCTCACGGTGACTTCCTGAGAATATGATACTTATGTAAAGCCAGGCCACAAGAGGTAGTCTAAATTAATTGAAGACAACTGAGCTGGTCGAATTGAGTAATGAAAAGTTTATAGAACAGACTATAAAATGAAGCCAGTCATTCATGTTGAGTTTTTGATAAGGTTCATGTATTTTTTATGTTATTTGGTGTGGGGGTGGGAGTGGGGGGGGGGGTTAAAGAGCAATTCTTGATTGGGGAGTTAATTCTACTGAAATTGTTTCGACATGTCCCTCCTTGCATTCCATGGGAATGGACAGGGGTTTAATTGCAAGATTACGAAATTAAACAGAATTGACTCATTCGAAACGGTATGAATTTACTTAATGTGGTATTATTTTGATTATGCGTAGGATAAAATTTAAAGAAGGAAGGGCGCTAAAGTCATATATGTTGTCGAATTTACACGTCAAGGTTTATCAAGAAGACATATCCTATGCATACTAAATGAGATTTAGGAGAACAAAGTGAAACATCAGGGGCGATGGTTATTGGTAATTTCCAACTGGGGATCGAAGGGTTAGGAGAGACATGGGGAGCGGGTTGGGGGTTGGAGAGAACTTTGAAAGGGGCATTTAATTAATCCGCCCAACGGAGAGGGACGCTAATTGGATGGATTCTGCGTGTTCATAATATATTGCATTCTAGTGTACGTGAGAGCGCGCGAAGCCGACCAAGGCCTTGATTATGAAGATAACAGTTATACGGGATGTTGTACTTGATGACGTCATTAATATAAACTGTCACGCAGGCCTGTAATGCGAGTACAACAGCATGGATTCGAGTACATTTAGAATTCCCACTTGGTATGAGTAAAAATACTAGTACGGGTAAAGGGTTCTAAAAGCTGGAGAGAGTAATTAACCTTGCACAAGAATTGTGTATTTATTAATTTCCAATATGCCAGGAATGCATGTTGAATCTTATAAGTCCCAGCCTGTGAGGACTCACTATAAGTGTGACGTCATACGCAAAACCTTTCTTAAGCAATACAATGCCATTGTGGGGCTATCTGCCACAAGAATCTCTCGCGTTTAGTGACTGAAGGCGAAATGGCGCAAAAATATGGAATACCTTCAAGAAGTAGGCTATTTCACATCTTTGTTGAATCCAACTTAAGTGATTGTTTTGCTTTCAGGCTTTTCAGCCCGACTCCACCCCTCCCTCCTCCCCCGCTTCCACCAAGAAGAAGAAAGAGATAGAGAACGCGTCCTATCTTCCATTCCCGTGTGCTTACATCTCCCCCTCCCCCCTCCCCTCCCTTCTCTCTTGTCAGTGGTCTGTCATACGATATCATTAATATGCTATAGTGGTTTTCTTCTAAACTACTCAGTGATATTCAATACAAACGATCAGACGTACAAACACCCTGCTTTGATTGGTCGCTGGAATGACCATACAATTGTCTGCTTTGGCTGTCTCGTTTGATGAAGATAAAAGAGAAAGAAAATCCACTGGGTTAATGAGTTTCGAAAAGTGTTTGCTTTTCAATTAGGCAGGCAATACGTCAATGCGGAATCAACTTGAAGATTTCTTTTAATCCAACTCAGGGCCGTAAGATATTTCTCTTTTATTGCATGTGTAGGAATCTTGGAGAACAGTGTTCCGTTAGGGGCAATGTCGCATCATATTTAGAGCGGGAATGAAAGGATAACGAAAATTTAGGTTATGCAAGAGGCGTTCCAAGAGGGCTACACTTTGAACATGATACGAATTGAGGCAAAACTCAGTACATATTAGATATCATCGAACTTCATGTGAACTTAATCCGTGTGTCCTTCATAGGTCGTTGACTAGTTTTGTCTTACTTCAAAGGGTCGCTCGTGATAGACTTACTTGGTACTGTAGTTCACACTCTTTGAATAAATGGGAGCTGCATGGTACTTTGTTTACGACAATCAAACTGATGGAAGCAAATGAACTCACGGAATTTACATTTTAAGATCATGAGAAAATCATGCCATGGAAAAATTATCACTTTCCGACATACTGGTTCATGGCGGACTTTACTGGCCACCGCTTCACATTTCCCCTCGTCCCCTCCGCGACCCCCCCCCCCCACCACCCAGTCCTCCCTCTGCAACCCTCTCCTGTACAACCTATTCAGTCTATCACAAATATAGAATCAGCTTTGATTCAATTTTTAATCATATTCGTGTTGACAATGCGATATCCTATTATGTAACTGACGTCAAGTTTCATGTCAAATATTTCCAATTCCAAATTTGAAAACTTTCAAGTGAAATATTTATATGCTCTTGAAAAAGTGTCTGGGCGACATAAATGTTGAGAATATAATTAATACGTCAACAATCACCTTTGTATTTATATTTGATGAAATGGTCTTTGAAGTGGTGTTTTAAGTGTTAATAATTGTAATATACAATTATATTCAGAAATGCAGAGAGAACTTGATATTATTATTGTTGACCAAGTACAAAGTTCTTCTTTAAATATTTCATAAATATTCCATGGGTTTCTCCATTCAAATCATCCGTAATAACATATCTTTGTTTCAAATACTAGTATTATTTGGTATTTTTCGCATCTTTAAGATATCTTAAAGGGAGTGAAGACTCGCGCACAAAGAAACGTCTGATGCCGGTAATCTGACCTAGTTTCGAATGAGGTGTAACAGAATTGTTAGACACCACCATCGATCCCAGAAAATACACACACAGCTTGCTACCGTCGGTAATTAGACACTAGTGTATAGTCAGTACATGCAGCTGCGGTCAATACCCACATCACAGTGTACAAACGATACAACGATGGACATCTCAGGTCCAGCTAAAGATAACAAGGTTTCATTACTGTCTGCATTTTGTAGCGACAAGACTGAAGAAAACTTCACTTGCAAGCAACGGAAAGTTAACTTTTTCAGAGCGCGGCGCGCGGTTTGGGGCGAGTCTTCAATGCCTTTAATTGGGAAAGCATGGTAAAACAGCATCAACAACTTTAGCTTGGACAACAACAAACTTAGTTTAGCCAACGAAATATGTTTGCCCTTTTCGCGTTCCATATACCCGTCCTCTTTTAAGCCTAGAACTCTTACATTCAGTATCGTGGGTATGTTATCTTGATACCATTAAGTCTGTTGGTTTATCTTACTTTTAGCCAGAACCGAAAGACAATATGCTTTCCCATGAACGTCACCTTGATACTAAAACGTGGAACCCATTTAACAGCTTATGCGACACGGAGGAATAAATCAACGATAAAATCATTCATAGACGAGAGTAAAATATGCCTAAAAATCTTTCTTTTCTTTTTGGGGTTAACATTTTTGTTTTTAAATAAAATAAGTTAAGAATCAAAATGTATCGTTGTTTACTTGATTTTCCATCATGACATTGCAAACAAGTATCAATTACAATGAAATAACTTGAGCATAAAATTTAACTATATTTTGGTAAATGTTTACTATAGAACGAAAGAGCAATAAAGCTGTACGAATTTTCATTGCCAAATATGACGTCATCGAGAGGAATGCGGTAAAGGTGTGATCGATTACAACGATTGGCCCTGGTAGTCTGTGACGTCACATTAAAAACACCAAGTGTAAACATTGTGGTTGCTAGGTAGTTGTAAATCAGGTCTAGGATTTCGTATAAGGTTGTAAGATTTGTTTTAATTTTTTGTGTTAAGCTAAAGAAGCAACAATGTATACAAATGTGGCTAGTCTACATAAACAATATACAAATCTACTCTGATTTTAGAGATTAACTTTCCGTTTACTCTTAAAGGAGACACAAATCATAATCAAATCTTATACGAAATAGATGAACTAATCCACCAAACAGCTAATACAAAAGAAAATAAGAAACTTGGTACGATTTGGCAACTACCGTGTAGTTTAAAAGTTTGGGAGCCTTCATTTTGTAAATTTTTGATGTCTTAGTACCAACAGGATCTGAAGTCTATTAATGTATGATTGCTTTTCTTTTTCATATATTTTTTCAAATTAGATTGCAAACAGTCGTGATATGAAACTAATAATGATACCATTATTTCATGTCAAGAAACTGTAATATTTTCAATTCAGAAATTGGCCAAAACCCAATTCCATTAGAGAAGCTAAACATTGAATAAATAAATGCATGAAATTTAATTTAATTTAATGAAAAGTAACAAATGAAGAAATTTTAAAGAAAACAAAACTGAAGTACATGTGAGTCGATGATGTCACATTTAAACTTACTCAAGTCTTCAGCCTTGTTTTGGAAGGGACATTAAACCTGTTATATCTCCCAAATTTGCATAAATAATTCATGACAGATATCTCTCTTCATCATACATCGATGATGATGGTTGGATTTTGAGCTCACTTTAGCCGCCACCATTATCTACTCCTTAAGATATTCAGTAGAAAGTCTGACTCTCAGACTGTAGTGTTGTCATGGCAACCACCCCCCCCCCTCCTACTCTCACCCCTCTCTCGTGATTTATCTATGTTAAATATTGCCTGTTTAAGAGGACTTATCTTACGTAGTTTTACAACTCAGCGTTAGCATAAACATAAAAGCATTTAATACTTATTTGAATTAATGTATATTTTAACATTTGTCTTATATCTTTAGAAATATAAGTTTTATTTAACTTCAACAATAAGTCAAGGATTTTTATATATATATAGATTTTATATTTATTTAAGTTAACCTTACAAGGAATTCGAAATATCTCTCAGTATATAAGGCCATGTTAAGAAATTCCATATGAGATTTCAGTATTATTTGCAAAACCTGCATTTTTTTCTACAACACAATGTTGTCATAACTGATAAAGAAACCAGTTAGAAATCCAAGCACTCGTGGTTCGATGACGTGCATATTAAGACTTGTACAAGTCGCCAACCTTGCTTGTGATGGAACATTAAAACGGTAATATCTCTCAAATAAAGTAAGAATGTCCGTTACCTGTTTGTTTGAGGGGAAGTTGGTCATTTCAAGTATCTCCGTCACATATACCCACGGGGAATGATGGCAGAATACCCTTATCTTAGACGGCTGCGCCAAGTGCGTCAAGTGCGCCAAATGCGCCAAGTGCGCCAAGTGCATGTGGTTTCAGTCACACCTACAAATTTGAGAGAACATTGTAGACCCACCTCTTCCCTATAGATCAGGGGTTCCCTAACTGGGGTGCATGAACTCCCAGGGGTGCGTGAGTCCATCTCAGTGATTTCGTGAGAAGTTTCTGAAAGTCAAAACTAGAGTTACTTTTACTAAAATCTGATATATCATATAATTTAGTAATGTACAAAAGTCGTACCTATCGACAAACTCTCTCCGCGTTCCATACGCATATATTGCAATAGTATTACCATACCGTGCATGTGATAAATAACTGAATTATGAAACAGACACAGGCTGTTATGCGTATTATATAGTATAATAATGACTCAGATCGTGTCTCCAAAAGTTGGGGGTTCGTGGACAACTCTGACATCCACAGGGGGTTCGTGGGGGGGGGGACAAAGTTAGGGAAACCCTGCTATAGATACTCTACAACCCCACCAGTTCCCCTAGACCAGCTAAAGACTGTATTCCGCTTCCCCATTTCACCAAATTTACACATGAAAAGTATTTGAAGCCGGGTGGTATATAGCCTTATACACGCAAAAGCCAGAAAATCTCAACAGAGGCACAAAAATTTCCTCGTTGTTTTATTCTGCATGATTGATGCATTGCGAAAAACATGAAAGATTACTCAATTTATCGACTTCATTAAAGATTACACAATTTATCGACTTCATTTATCCGTGAGCCGGAAAACGTGTGTGTTTTTTTTATCGCATGTGGTGAACTATGGAGCAAATATTCTAGGAATCTGTTACCTTCAAACACATCGGGATGACTCTGAGGAATTAGCCATAATATCGGTTTACTATTCTTGCTAAACTACTTCGTTAAACATTTGCGTTGAGATTATTGTTGATCGGGACCTGTAAACAACTATCGTTTGTTTATTTGTTTGTTTTACTAAAGTCATAAGATGAAAATAATCAAATCAACTTTAAGATTAAATCTCTCTCAAGACGTCACATAACCATTATTAAGAACTTTGTTTAATTTTACTGATTAGAGTTTAAATCGTTAATGACAGATTTCACTGTAGACTTTACGTCATAGAGATTTAAGTCCTAGAAACTAAAACAAAATTGAATATTGTGTTTATTCACTTCCGACAGTTCTAACGGAGGAAAACAAAAAGAAAAAAGTTTCTTGATTTCTACAATCTTTTAGATTTTTTGTTAGCCATTCATGCATATGGTAAATTTATTGCCCTGGTATTCAACATTTTTGACTTGGTGACCGAAATTCTGACTTTCATCAACTTGATGCCCATCCTGTGGCGGATGTTGTGTTCTTGAGATAAGGTTCTTACGGGGAGGAGAAGGTAACCCTCTCCCTGTTGAGAAATGTATTGTATAATGAAGAGTGCCTTAGGTGCAAGCAGGTGTTATATTGCAACATGTGAAGAAATTTAAAATGTGTACTTCAAGGATTTTTCTTTTTTTTTACCAGAAAAATCGGCAATAATTTTTTTGGGCGACCCTCAAATATATCATGACGACCCCGAAAAAAGGTCGTGACACACAGGTTGAATATCAAGGATTTATAAAAGCCGAGCTGATGTACGTTTTTAAGTGCGTAAGGAGATATGAAAGTGCATACCAGATGACGTGTATCCTACATAGGGTATAGCTTACTCTGATATATATACATTAC
>KN883224.1:72985-83053 GCA_000934455.1 Apostichopus parvimensis | reverse complement strand
AGTTCCAGTGGTTCTGTGAATCCTGTCACTCATATCAGTACTCGTGTCAGATTTAACTAATTACTCTCTTGACGTGTGTGTGGTGAGTTATTGTCCCTTTTTGCGGATGTGTCACCGTAACGAAGACGAAGACGAAGGACTAACGCCAATAACAAAAGTATTAGTGTTATCTCAATAGACACAAAACAACAAACGACTCTCTGCTCAGAGGATTTGGATAAACCACGCGCTTTGGTGATGGACACACGAAATGGGTTTGTATTTTGGCTTCCGCGATCGTTGTGTTGGCAAGTGATACACTGTGTGGTAGGATAATGTACCAATGCGAGCGGCTACATATGTCTATTTGCTTGTAAATCTCTGCCTGTAAATGACATAGATGATGATAACATACAAGTGGTCCTCACTAAGTACATGGAGACTAAGCCCCTTCGTTTCCCAATTATGTGAATTATTTAAGTCACGACGTATAAAAGAGAAGGTTTTCTCATACTTACACATGTTTAAGTTTTTAGTAACAACAATGCTCTCCTTTACTATGTTCAGGTGGAATGTAGCTTGCGTTGATTTGAATCTATCTACTGTGATTTCTTACATCATGGTGTGTGTAGGGCAGTATCAAATACATATTATCGTAGTTCTCGCTAAGATGGGGTAAACGTTCGGGTTGTACACAGCGACGTAACAAGTTGACAAGTACCGGAAACATAATCAAACGTCCGCTGAAGCCGGTGTTACAGTGTTTAGTCTCCCCCTGAATATCTCTACCTGGGGAGGTTGTTGTTAAGTTTAAAATATCCTTCCGGATAAAATAACACTGTTGTGATGATATATTCTGTACAGGGGGACATAGTCAATACTTCCCAAGTGTGCTGTATGGACAAATGGGAAGTAAATACTTAAAATACATCTTCAAAACAACACGACAATATATTTCAGATGTGAAGAAAGTGTATAATGTCTAGATTTTGCAATAATTTTGTAAAGTAGGACCAAAGAGCGTTAGGCGACGAAAGTTCAAATACTTTTTTTGTGTACCGGTAATGAGCAATATATCGAGCCATTTCTCTCTGCTGTTCAGTATTGATTCAATTTGTTAACAAAAGATAATGTCTAGGCGCGTAAAAATACTCCCAGTAATAGATTTAACGATCAAGCGTCCCTTCCCTGTATATAAGTCGTGCTCTACGGTATAACACGGGCAAAATTAAAGGTACAAAATGTCAATCAAATCATTTTGTACTCTTTAAGATCAAAAGCAATATTTTAGTTGGTTAATGATTCAACGTGGGTAAAGAATGTAACATAGTCGGGTTCTGTGCCTGAAAATCTATGTGGATGGCTTTCTTTCACAGAGATTAAAAGACTTCCATAAATACACATTGCTTAATGATAACAAAAACGAACAGCTCAAGGTTAGAATATTTTTGTATTGAACTGTTACATCATGTAAAGTTTACATCAGTGTGAAAATTAATAATCGATCTGAGATTATTTCTTTTAAATTATCAAATTATTTCCTCTAACTCTTCATCCTAGGGTAGTCTCATCTGTACCCTGAAAGGGGATGTACTGCACTATTGTATATGAATGTTTTTTTTCAAATTGAGAGCCCTTTCCATTATATATGTTTTCTCAAATTCTTAACAACAAGACTTTCTTAAAGTACCATGTGTTATTACTTCAATAAAAGGGCATTTCAAGATTACTAAATAGAAAACAGTATGTTCTTCCCAAAAAGGGGCACGTCGCATGATATAAAAAGTGGCACTTTATTGCTTTATCACGAGCCTGTGGGGTGGGTGGGCGGGGATGGGGGCGAAGACCTGTGGCAAGTTTTACTTTGTTGCGGAATTTAATGTGCATACCAAACGTAGATATGAAGAGCTAAGTGTGTGTTGTTTAAGGTAAAGAGCTAGTGCCATATTAAATTAAGACCTGAGAAAATTGAAAGCAAAATACCCCTCAAAAAAAAAGCACGGCTTAGAAGTCACCCCGTGACAATTGTCCCATTGCCATTTTCTCAATGATTTTCCTTTTTGTTTTAAATGTCTCTGTCTTGAAAAAGAGTTTGAGTTCGTTTGATAAGGCTTCGAAAATTATATATGTGACACAATTCCTAACCATCAAGCGTTCCAGAGTAGATGGAATATACTGTGTCGTCTTTACGTTTTACCCATCCTCATACTAACATCATAACACTTGTTACCGTCAAAACTGTCATAAGATACGCCTGCACTTCGCTACTCTCTTCTCTGCTCAGAGAGAGCGAGAGAGAGACGGAAGGGGGGGGGGGGTTGCTTCATTTCCATGCCGGCCGTAGTTTAACTGTCGACGGACATAATCGTTCTTGTAAATATAATGTAAATGTGTTAAATTTTGTTTAATGAATTTCACGATGAGAAAAGCCTTTTTCTTTTATTTAAACATTTGAGGAAAAGCTAAAAAGTAAGATGATTTATTCATTTTATTATGTCCTAGGTACTATTCAATTCAATTCTTCGAGAGACAAAAAGTGTTCCCATTTCACTACAACAGACAATTAACGAAGTCGCAATGCAATATCGTCGTTTGAGCTTTTGGTGATAAAAATTTATATATATATATTGATAGTTCGACATTTGTGAAATACATCGAAATAAATATTTGTGCTGTAACTTCAAACTACAGTTTTATGTACTGGAGTGACTGGGGTTCGAATCCAAAAATTGAGCGTGCTGGCATGGATGGAAATTCACGAAAAGTTATCATAGATAGGAGTAAGACATACATTACTTGGCCAAATGGTATAGCCATCGACTACTATATTGATAGACTTTATTGGGTCGACGCTCACCATGATTTGCTGGCTTCTTGTGATTTTGAAGGGAAGAATATCAACATTGTGGTGATGCACAGCTTTGTTCTTCGACTACCATTTGACGTCGTTGTGTTCCAAGATGAAGTTGTCTGGACTGACTGGGTTAAACTTTCCTTACGAAGTGTCAATAAATTCACCGGCGAATACCAAGACGATTTTGAAAGATATCTGGGATTACCAATCCCGATGGGTATTGCTGTCTGGCAGAATAGTACACAACCATTAGGTAAGTACAATTTCGAAAAATGCACATTTCATCGATACGGATTAATTATCGTGCTCAAGTTCCACATGGTTACTCTGTCGAACCTGAGAGCTTACAGTGGGATGACTGGTATAAAATTGCTGAAATCTGGAAATTCGTCCATTAGTATTTCCTGTTTGGCGTATGCATGTGTCTGACTATAATGGTCGACGCCTTTTGGTTTTCGTGAAGGTCATTAATACACAAGATTGAAAGTATTCAAATGTATGAGAATGGAAATGTAGACTTACTTAAAGCTATTTTTTCATCTGAACTATAATTCAACGTACCCCCTTTCTTCTCCAGGACGAAACTATTGTGAAAACTCTAAATGTGATCACATTGGTGTTGCTGCTACAGGACACACCTGTTCCTGTCTATGTCCGGAATGTGACACATGCTTCTATTCAGGGGAAAACATTGACCCCGTATCGAATGTTGTAGCCATGATATAAATTACAATCAAACATATTTGGGAATATTTTCTTTTGGACTAAATGCACCAACAATCATTTTATTTTACAGTGACTAAAAAAGCAAAAACATGCTCAGGATATTATTAGCCAACTTCTTGATCAATAATAAATAACTCAAACAAAAACATTGGATATATTTGGAATTTAACACAATATTCCCTGACTGCAGAAAAACGTACTGCAGTGATAAATCGAAGAAAAAACATCATGCAGAGCGTTGAGCCAACCATCGAAATACGATTCTTTTCCATTTGTAATATGTACACTATTCTGAAATATGTCAAATAGTAAACCAAAAGTTATTTTCAATGTGCCTATGGTTAGATTAGCAGCCTTTTATTGACATGATTAGTTTCCATGCTTCTCTATAAAGTATAAGGTACTCACAATATACTATAAATATATATATCAGTTACATTGACAATCAATTCTAACAACATCACGTTTACACTGTGTATACAGTCTGTAAAATTTGAATATGAAAAGACTGTTTGTCTTTTCGCTTTTGTGTTAGTATTTTTGTACCATTGTTACCATTGCACAAAATACCATTGTACTGTAGTATAATTTCAATTTACTGTTCAAATATAACTATTTCATATCAAGAACAAATATAATATACTGGATTTTTAGCACTGAGTAATTAATTATAAAATATGTATTCCTGTCTGTTCAGCATTGCATATACTTTTGGTCTTTCTCGTAAGTGGAAAGAGACTAATTCAAATAAATGAATGTCTCCACAAACATTATTTCAGTATATGTCGCGATCTTTGCTGTGTCGATAATTCCTGACCTATATTCGTCCTTGATTATAATTAGGAAATGATCCTACAAAGAGCATAAAGAGTGGAATATACGATCTCGCAAAAACGTAAGAAGATAGTAGGGAAATTGGATAGGATGAGGAGAATAGGGCAGGATTGTGTCTCCCCAAAAACTATTTAAAAGCCGCGTTTATTATATTGTTGTCTCCTTGAAAGAGTGTCACTGAGTGATATCTAGGGACATTGCAAACGTATCCTTTTATCCCAGCATTAGGTTTTCCAAATTTAATAAAGTCAGTACTGCGGTTCAGCAGTTAAGGAGCTTTGACAAATTCTCAACAAATCTATCCTCTTTGTCCATTGTGTTTGTGGGAGAGGGACGTTTAATCTTGTATCTTTAGTATCTTCAATGGGATCTAGGGGTTTAGCTTGTAGTAGAAAAGTAGTGAAACTTGATTCCACTAAATATTGAGCAAATTCAGGTCAGTTGCATTTCACCTTTGGCTGCCTATTTAACAATCTGCACAACTTTGAATATTGCCGAATTCAAATTTTTATAGCCTATTTCTCTACTACCGTTGTCATAGTTTCTTTATACATGATTTTAATTCCCGCCATATATCAACATCATCAAGCATATTATAATTTTGGATGTAAACAGTTGTAAATTCGAACGGATTACAGTGGTCTATACGATGAATACCTGCATGTCCGGACTAATCATTTGTTCTACTTCATTATATAGGATAATCACTGCTTTCTTCGTAACGGATTGATTGATACACCCAACATACTTTACAAGCGACTTTTGACATAAACTGCTGACATTTACTGAATTATTGGCGTCTATCAACTTTTCACCTGTGAAAATTGCATCAACAACTTTAATTAATTTTACAACCAAAGCATTGAGCACTGTCTTACATATTTCACCTTAGAAAACTGGCGATGTGTCCTATACATTATGTAATGCTGGCCGCTTCCAAGACGTCTCTTTCACCAGTAGCTAAACTTTCGTCTGTTTTCCATGAAGCACAGACAAAGACAAAGACTGCGGATTTATAGGTCCTGAAGCTTTTATTCGGTGCGATTCTCAAGCTGACTTTCAAAGTGATTTTATCAACAAATTTAATGCAAGTACAGAATCAATGACGAACTAAGTTATATAAACAGACAAGTACACTGAATGTTAGCTGAGTGTATGTTTTCATATTTGGTCAAACGTAATTAGTTCAGTCCAGTAATTGGCGCAACTTGGAAATATGAACGCATTGCGTCGATAATGCAAAACGAACACACTTCGTCAATAAAGCAATCTAATATATAAATAACTTTGAATACAATCGCTCAGACTACTTTATTAAAATGAATCCTGTACTAAAGAGAACGAATTTTCCCGAAATAATCAGACTTGTTTTTGTGATAAGTTTCACAATGGAAACATTACTGTGCATATGCTAATTGTACAGTTTAGTCAGCCTAGTAATCGGATAACTCCATCTTTTACGTAAGCTGAAAACTACAATGTCAGTAAATTCATCACAGTGGTAAAATCATGCCATCGTTCCTTTATTTAACTTGTAAAATTATATTTGATATAATAAAGTAATGTTAAAAAAATGGACCCCACGTAGAACCTTACGCCGAAAGACCTAGTGCTTAATTATTACTCCTAAACCAAATAAACTCTACGATAGTCACGTCAAATTCAAATACGTTCATAAATGATTTACGTGCAATTGCATTTTCAAAGGACTTACAGAAATTACGCTGACGTTGACTTTATGGCAGACACTAATTGGAGACCCTCAGCCATGCGTTCTTTTCGCTTCTTCAATTCAGTCAACACGTGTTGGATCTCACGTATACAAACATTGAAAGTAACGGAATTGGTTATGTTGTAAGACAAAGAACTTGAAATGTTCTCCCTGCTGCATCACGCGAGCATTACATGATAGAAAAACAAGTTCCTGTGATTGGCCATTTAACTTGCACAGCGACACTACTATTAGGAAAGCTATATTTGGACGTCCGCCGTATCTGAGCGATTATACAAAACATGTATACATACGCCTGAGTTGCTTGCAAGAAAAGCCACCAGCTACGTTAAAAGGAACTTCAAAATAAGCATCACAGAGATTATTTATTTTACAATATAACACCATCTTTCCAAACGCATTTCGTACTGGAATAATAAGTTCTCTCACACCCAATATGTCAATGATACCTAAACTAATAAGTCATGTAGTGATTGATAAGAGGGTCCTTCAATATAACTGTAAAAGTGAACATCCCATCGCATTGTGACTTATTCCTATAAAGCAAAGAAAAAAAATTCTTATAGTAGTGTACTTTTCATTAAATAGCCTATATCAAGTACGGTTAACACACTTGAGTGAAGAAGCCATTGTGGTAAAACGCCACCTATTTATATTTATTCAAAGTGGCTCCCTCGTAACCTTATACGGTATGTTACCTGCTCTATGTGAAAGAACGTAACTCAAAGTACAGATGGTGTGAACTTGAGGGTGATTGAGAGTTATATAAGCTGGGTGGAATTGTACGGATATATTGTATACACCAATGGGACGATTGTTGTTTTACTGTAACATTAGAGGATGACAGAATTTGACCTCACTTCACATAGACAGGAACTTAATTGCGTGGTTTGGGGGTGACGACGATATCTGAAAAAAAGAAATATACTTCATAAAAAACATCTTTCTATCATAAGCTTAATGTATTCAAACATTATTATTCAAAATATGTGGAATTGGGAATTAAACTCGCCATACATTCACGTGACCAAAAACTATGTCTCTTTGACGTGTTCCGAAATTGTTGATATCAAATATATTAAAACTGAGATATACCGATTTAAACACGGAGACAGGATCTCAAAATACACACATTTAAACTGGCTTTGAATTAAGTAGTCTGTAAATCCATATGCCGATGCAAATATCAGCTACACAGCAAGTAGGGCGGGGAAGTGGTAGACTATGTTTCCAGAAAAATGTTGTCTGCTTAACAACTTACTTATATGAATTTTTAATGATTAATATAAATTTGTTACCCTGGTATGTTGATCATTAGAGCCCTTCTGCAACGTTAAAGTTGGAAAAGTAGAAAGGTTGAGAATCTTAGATAACATTTTGACCACACACTTCAGGCGCGACAGTTACAACATTTTCCTTTAGTAGTGAGGTAATGTTCTGTAATGGACAGTACATTACATAGGATTTACAAATAAATCATGATCAATATCAATATTCTTTGCAATCCAAAATTGTTTGCCTATATTCATCTAATAAATATGATCAAGATACAGGGAAAATAATACGTAAGCACTGCTCAAGAGGCTGAGAGAAACCTCCGGGATATTCTGAATCATGTGGACAGATAAAAAAAGACGACACCCATTGATTAAATAATTTCATATCAGCAACACATTCAATTTATACATAATGGTACGTCAAGCGTGCTTGTAGTTTTATACTTGAATGATTCAATTCATACTCACACCTATGTTATGAATATATAAAGATCGTTTTGATTACACTTGGTGAACTTGATGTTTACATTGCCATTAGAGACGCTCCTTAATACTTGTTGTTGTGAGATCAAATGATATCCCTATAAATGTTTTTACATCAACTACTGCCTTTAAATGCACCATCCAAAAACAAATACATCTCTAAATAAAGACGCGATTAATTGTTTTTTCATCAGTGGATTGTTTGAACTTGTAAACACTCAAAGTAGTTGCGTCGTACTTCTCACTCCAGGGAAAACAGCCTCATCATACGAACATTGTAACTGACTTAAATTGATCTCGCTGTGTTTGGTCTATGTTTAAACAGCTGATAAACAAGGCCTTTGTATTTCTTTGTTCGGTAATGATGTTCGTGCAAAGTATTTGTGACGAACGTGGAATAATAGGCACACTCAAGGTAGACTTTATGATATTTAATAATGAATTGCGAACCATACTGAGGGTAAGCCAAGTGACGTTCAACGCACTGGGGGGGGGGGTCAGCCAACTGAGGTTCAGCGTACTGAGGGACAGCTGACTGGGGGTCAGATCACTGAGGTTCAGCGAACTGAGGGACAGCCTACTGAGATTCTGCCGACTGAGGTTCAGAGCACTGGGGGTAAGCCGACTGAGATTCAGCCAACTGAGTTTCAGCGTACTGAGGGACAGCCGACTGAGATTCTGCCGACTGAGTGTCAGCCTACCGAAGTTCTGCCGACTGAGTGTCAGCCTTCTGAGATTCTGCGGACTGAAGCTCAGCGCACGGATGATCAGCCGACTTAAAATGAACAGTACACTACGATTCACTTTATTGCATTGTAGATTCTTACATTTTCAAGTTGCGTCATATAAAAGTAAGATTAACTGGATCATCTTTTGTTTCTGTACTTTCTAGCCTTTTCCCTAGTAAGAGAGGGCACATGTCCATTTTCTGTCACTAGCAAATTAACATATCCATTAGGACTCAACGTGGGCCAACGTTACAGTAATATACATTGTTATAAAGAAATTATACTAGAATGGTAACACATAGCAATTGTGCCACTAGGAGAAGAAACCATCAACATTTTCCTTTTCTTTCAAAGATGTCAATTGTGCGGTTACCAACAATAATATTCATTTGCACTTCAATATAGGTGAGCTTCAGTGGAGAGATATCTTTCAGATTCCTTTCCAGTCACTTAGAGATACTAAGATTCAATACTTTCAGTTTCGCTTTATACATCGTATTTTAGGTACTAATTATTTACTTTTTTATTGAATGAGGAGGATAATCCACGGTGTACTTTCTGTGGTGAAAGAGACGAAACGTTATTCATTTATTTTGGGAGTGTAATATTACCTCCAACTTTATTTTAAATGTTGAGCAGAGAATATTAAATAGACAATTTGTTTTCTCTAAGCAAGATATATGTTTTGGTTATCGTCTTCAAGTAAAACACCCTATGAATTTCCTTATCTTTCATATGAAGTATTATATTTATCAGGAAAAAATTGAACAGTGGTATTCCAAATACAAATGCATTCTTCAATAAGTTAAATTCTTACTACAGGTGGAGAAATATCTTCAGAAGTGCGAAACTCGCTCTCCCATTTCTTACAATAACCTTTACGCAACATTTTCTAGTTGTTCTTCTCTTTTTGATGTTTAGATTTTCGGAGTCACTATGTATTTGTCCTGATTCAGTTATACCTTGATTATCTGCTGCGTGGGAATGTTTATTATATATTTCGAAATTGGTATTACTCTAATATACTTGGTTAATCGATCACTTTAGTTTTCACATCTATGGTCACTATTTAAGAAATAGCTATTGTTTATTGACGAAAATGGAAACACAAAATTGTACATTGAATTCAAAGTTTGAATAAAATATGGCAAAAAAACAAAAACAAAAAATAATATTCATATAGCGTCATATTATAGAAGGTCAAATGTGATATGTTTTAATTAGGAGGTTAAGTTTACAGTTAAATACTTGTTTAATACATAATAATTAAGGTAGGTATGTTTCGAAACTTTGAAAAATTCGTTAATTATTAAGTAGGTCTTAGAATACAAGTGAGAAGCAATATCATTTTGATTCAAGAATTTATAAACAACAAAAGTTGATATATGATTGTAGGGATTCATACTATCTTAGAATAAAAGCTTATGATGTTTATTATTATCATCTGAATATCCT
>KN883224.1:45280-58052 GCA_000934455.1 Apostichopus parvimensis | reverse complement strand
ACAATTGTCCTGTATACACACTGTATACAAAATGTATGTACTTGCACCGCCATATTATAGTATTTATAAGCAAGATGATAATATTTTCAATTGGCGTTACCTATTTGTTTTAGCCTACTATAAGCGATGCTTTTCAATGACTGGTTATAAGCATCACAGAATGTTCATCGTTACGTTATTTGTTTAAACGTTAGGCTATATTTGCCCTCATGTTGGAGATAGACTACGTGACGCTCAAGCATAACTTTCTCAACGCCCACTTACCCTTATCCATCTGCAGGATGTGAATGCATATGTGCGTTGAAATAAGTTTAGAAGAAATCACTCGCCAGTTTATGTATTGATTCCTGATAACCCAAACTAAGTTCTTTAAACCACCTTGCAAGAAATTGACGAATAGTTACATACCCGCACAAGCTTCTTTTAAGCGGGAGGGGGCTTCGATTTGTAGCAAGTATGGACCGCCGGACTGGGCAGGGGTCTTAGCTGGGGTGCCCTCTTTCCCTTTCGGGTATCTTTTGTGTAGTAACACTGCGTAAATTTGAATGAAGCGATCTTTTGCAACTTACAAAACACATTTATATTCAATACATTTCAATACGGCAGTGGTCGAACAAACTTTTCCTTATGTACACTTGAAACATATCATTATCTACACCATGATGAGGAGGGGGTAGGGGGAGGGTCACTTTAAACTTCAATCAATACCAAATGATAGTCACGTTGTAGATATTGGTAGATATGTTGAAGCAGATGATAAGTGGCTCATAAATTCCTTAAACAGTTAGGCTAAAATTGGCAACCTTTGCAGCTGCTTTGGAATTATAAATTCATTCACAAGTTTTTCGTAAGTTATATATATATATATACATTTGTGTAGATGGGGTGCCTTCTTGTGGTGTTTAAAATATATACAACAACATAATAATGTACTAACATTTTTCATATGCACATTATAAACTTCAACAACGAAGTAGAACGTTAGTAGGTTATACTACGGAAAAGTGCTCTCAGTTTTAATGCAGTGTAAAGCATAATGTACATTTTTCGATATAACGAATGAAGTATGTAACAGTCTAAAGCAGTTGGCCAACAACCGGACAGCAGAGTTAAGCTAGGAGACTATAAGACAGTAGTTTAACCAGGCTTCTAACTTACAGCTTATTATACCAATTTTGGCCACCGGTGTAATGCTAAACTGTATAACAAACCAGTTGGTATATTGCTGCACAAAGAAATGGAAGAATTTTACCGAAAGTATGTTTAAAGTGATTTGAACGATCAAAAGCTTTAAAAGCAGGTAAACGAGTTTATATATACATATATGTATGTCTATATTTATATATATTGTGGGGGTAGGGTCGGGACGGGGGTGGGTGGGTGAGGGGGGTGTTGATGAGCCGTACCCAATATATCCTTGCAATGCTAAAATATTAGAATGGATGTAAAGTGGGTGTTAAGGGGGTATCAGTGTACCAAGTGTCAACTCAAACTGATTTTCGTTTACGTGTCTAAGCGTCACAAACGTACATACACACACATAAAACGGTTAAAACATCGGTTACTGATGCTTCCACTATAGGAATAATAAAGATGAAATAGCTCAGCGCATCATGAAGAAGTTCTAAAAAAGTAATTATAACTATCAAGTAAACGAACATGTCGCTATTCAAACGTACCTTTGGTGTTGTTAAAAAGTTAAACCAACTTCACAATAGACCATGATGACAGCTAACGTCCGCCTGCATATATTGCGTATAGACTACATTCCGAAAGCGCCCCCCCCCCTCCCTCCCGGCCCTGTATTACGATGCTCGGTGAGGATTATCCGTTTAGTTCATCGATAGTTCCAATGCAAGTCACATAGATATTGTTTAACAATATTAAACGTTTCAATTAGCAACAATTATTTATTTGCAACGTGCACCTCTTCATTAAAAACAAGTAATAATCAACAACTTCAGAACATCGTATTAGGCCTGTCTGTTGGCGTTCCTTAGTACACGAGTATATATATATTCTGTGTCAGGGACAATGGGAACTGGAATCCAGATCGTAATTTTACGTTGCATAAACACAGATGTATTGCGCAGAACTCTCCCCTTATCTTTGATATTTGCCCTCGCTCTCTGAAGAAGCTAGTATTACAATTGTCCTGTATACACACTGTATACAAAATGTATGTACTTGCACCGCCATATTATAGTATTTATAAGCAAGATGATAATATTTTCAATTGGCACGACCTCATCTTCCACCAAATGACGTTCCTTTTCCGTATTCGATGTTATTAAAGTGCTCGTGTGACTTTGTGCCTTTATTGTGTCCTTCTTTGTTAAATCCAACTAACTATAGACAAGCTCAATGTGTGTTGAACTACGAATAGCATTTCGTGAATGCATCAAACGGGCAAACGACAAAGAACATTCCATTTTCTATTCCACACGGTCCTGTAAACATATGAAGACAATGGTAACGATGTAAAAAGATACCTGAAACATGTAAACATGTCTTGATACCGTGTGAAAAGTTAGCATATATAGCAATGTTGGTGTAAGTTTCCAGGCGCTCTCTTTGCCTCTGTTACATATGTCTACCTTAAACCTCTGACACACTCATTTCTTCAAACCTCATTATATTTTCATCAAGAGAATAATGAGATGATAACATTATTCACAACGCTCCATCCATAGAAGATATAGACAACCTTCATCATGTATCATTCATCATTGCTACATGGCAGGTCAAGTTACCTGGAATTAGTTTCTAGAATTGATATCGAAATGGTCACATGTATGCGTTGGCAATGTTGATCAAATCTGTTGGTACTCTCTCTTCAATTTCAGCAGCTGAGTTGTACAAATGAGAGTGTTCTTGGATTCAAAGTGATAGTTTCCGATACTGGTGGGTCAAATATTTCCTCTAAGTGTAACCCTAATTGTAATTATTCAGTAGTTGGAAACATCAGCATCACACACACATTTCTTGCCTTTTAGTTTGAAGCTACGAGTTCAGCTTTTAGGATGAAACATTTGATGTTACGAGATTATTTAGATGTTCTTGTCATTTTAATGTTGCTCAGTTGTGAAGTTTCTGTTGTATACGGTGAGTCAGCCTCGCAGCAAGCTGCGTTAGAAGTTTTTATGATGTATTTTTTAAAAGATGATTAGATAGACAGAACATCGATTTTTACATGATTCTATTAATATGTTGCAACGGCTATGATTTATGTAAAGCAAGACAGATGATTATTTTTTAATTGGGATTGCGCTACATAAAATAGATTCTGCCATTTCTGAGGGATTGTAAAACGAAAGTCAACATACTTAAAAGCTCCATGTTGTTTCCTCATTTCGTTCGGTCTGATAAAAAGAGCTTGTTTTTTTCTGTTGCAAGCCAGTGTTCTAGTGATATAATTGATTGTTCTAACGGAAAGTGCATTCCAGTGAACTGGAAGTGTGATGGTCAAAATGATTGTGGAGACGCTGCACCGGCAGACGAAAGAAATTGTAGTAAGGTTAAATTTGTTTAGTAAAAATACTTTTTTAATCTTATAGTAGATGTAGATGAAAGATTTTCAAGGTTGTTTTTGTTTTTTTTGCACCTTCGTTATCCATTTTAGTCTTCTTCAGTGTAATGAAACGACACAATTATTCACAGTAAAAGAAAAACAATAGTTCTACCAATTTAACTGTTGTATCCCCCAGAACATTGTAAACACGGGTGGGAGTGTATCATGTACAGTTGTATTGCTGACTGAGTATATTTAAGAACAAGTTCATAACACCATTTTCTATCACTTTTGTTTAGGAGAGGTGTTCATTTGGATTAACAAATAGCAGCTGGAATTCCTTAATTTATTTTAATTTTGTAGTAGATAATGCGATACCTATGAATTTCGAAAACTTCCGGAAACGAGAACAATGAAATATTAGGTTATATATTGTATACCATTTATTGAATTTATTGAAGAAGTGTGTGCACTGCCTCGGAATTTCAATGCGACTTAAGCGAATGCATTCCTTTGAGGTGGATCTAATGACTGTCAAAACGGGGAAATTTGCGGTAGGACTTCTTCATTTCATTGGACCATAAATCACCAGGTATACTAGTATAATGTTATGGTCTGTTAACTCAATATCTTCACGGTAGAATGATTGGTCCTTATAATTTAAATTATTTAATATTTGCAATAGCTACATGTGCTGACGAGTCATATAATATGCAGCAGAGACCTTCCAACACGTTCCTCAGCTTACATTATTTATTCGATTACATTGTTCGTTTTCTGAAAGCTTTTACAGGACAGAGCGTAGAAGGTGCTAATAAAGAGTTTACTTGCATAGATGGCGCCTGTATACCTTCTAGTCAGGTGAATGATAGCATTGCCCAGTGTGCTGATGGCGATGATGAAACGAATAATGTTGTTTGTAAACCCGGTTACCAACCGTCCACGAATGGTACCTGTATAGATATTGATGAGTGCAAAGAATGGACACTACACAAGTGCAGTCAGGAGCGTGTAAACGTGATCGGAAGTTTCTTATGCAGCTGCTCTGAAGGGTTTGAATTATCAAATCACACCAAATGTAAGGCACTGGGAAGTCCTCCACTCGTCTTATATATAATGATTTTCCTTTTTGTTTTAAATGTCTCTGCCTTGATAAATAGTTTGAGTTCGTGTGATAAGGCTTTGAAAAATCATATGTGACACAATTCCTAACCACCAAGCGTGTGCGGAGTAATATGGACTATACTGTGTCGTCATTACGTTTTACCCATCCTCATACTAACATCATAACACATTTTACCGTCAAAATTGTCATAGGACACGCCTGCACTTCGCTACTCACTTTTCTACTTTGAGAGAGCGAGAGAGAAATAGAGACTGAGGGTGAGCGGGGGGTGCTTCATTTTCATTCCGGCCGTAGTTTAACTGTCGACGCACATAATCGTTCTTGTAAATATAATGTAAATGTGTTAAATTTTGTTTATGAACTTCACGATGAGAAAAAGCCTTTTTCTTTTATTAAAACTATTGAGGAAAATCTAAAAAGTAAAATGATTTATTCATTTTATGATGTCCTAGGTACTATGCAATTCAATTCTTCGAGAAACAAGAAGTGTTCCCCTTTCACTGCAACAGACAATTAACGAAGCCGCAATGCAATATCGTCGTTTGAGCTTTTGGTGATAAAATTTAGGGCTTACAACTTACATAATTATATGTGTCGGATATATTTATATATTGATAGTTCGACATTTGTGAAATACATCGAAATAAATATTTGTACTGTAACTTCAAACTACAGTTTTATGTACTGGAGTGACTGGGGTTCGAATCCAAAAATTGAGCGTGCTGGCATGGATGGAAATTCATGAAAAGTCATCATAGATAGGAGTAAGACGTACATTACTTGGCCAAATGGTATAGCCATCGACTACTATATTGATAGACTTTTTTGGGTCGACGCTCACCATGATGTGCTGGCTTCTTGTGATTTTGAAGGGGAGAATATCAACATTGTGGTGATGCACAGCTTTGTTCTTCGACTACCATTTGACGTCGTTGTGTTCCAAGATGAAGTTTTCTGGACTGACTTGGTTAAACTTTCAATAAGTTTCAATAAGTGTCAATAAATTCACCGGCGAATACCAAGACGATTTTGAGAGATATCTTGGGTTACCAATCCCGATGGGTAATGCTGTCTGTCAGAATAGTACACAACCATTAGGTAAGTACAATTTCGAACAATGCCCATTTCATCGATACGGATTAATTATTACTCTGTCGAACCTGAGAACTTCCAGTGGGATGGCTGGTATTACATTGCTGAAAACTGGAAACTCGTTCATTATTATTTCCTGTTTGGCGTATACATGTCTCTAAGTATAAATAGTCGACGTCTTTTGGTTTTCATGAAGGTCATTAATACACAAGGTTGAAAGTATTCAAATGTAAGAGAATGGAAAAGTAGACTTTTCATCTGAACTAGGCTTTTCATCTGAACTATAATTAAACTTCCCCCCTTTCTTCTCCAGGACGAAACTATTGTGAAAACTCTGAATGTGATCACATTGGTGTTGCTGCTCCAGGACGCACCTGTTCCTGTCTATGTCCGGATGGTAACACATGCTTCATTTCCGAGCCAGGGGAAAACATTGACCCCGTATCGAAAGTTTTATCCAGGATAGAAATTACAATGAAACATATTTGGGAATATTTTCTTTTGGAATAAGTGCACCAACAATAATTTATTTTACAGTGACCAAAAAAAAAGCAAAAACATGCACAGGATATTATTAGCCAACTTCTTGATCAATAATAAATAACTCAAACAATAACATTGGATATATTTGGAATTTAACACACTATTCACTGACTGCAGAAAAACGTACTGCAGTGATAAATTGAAGAAAAAAAGCCAACCTCGAAATACGATTCTTTTCCATTTGCATTGTACACTATACTGAAATATGTCAAATAGTAAACCAAAAGTTATTTTCAATGTGCCTATGGCCTATGATTTGTATCCATACTTCTCTATAAAGTATAAGGTACTCACAATATACTATAATTATCTATATCAGTTACATTGACAATCAATTCTAACAACATCACGTTTACACTGTGTATACAGTCTGTAAAATTTGAATATGAAAAGACTGTTTGTCTTTTAGCTTTTGTGTTAGTATTTTTGTACCATTGTTACCATTGCACAAAATACCATTGCACTGTAGTATAATTTCAATTTCATATCAAGAAGAAAAATAATATACTGGATGTTTAGCACTGAGTAATTAATCATAAAATATGTCTTCCAGTCTGTTCAGCATTGCATACTTTTGGTTTATGTGTAACATTGATCATAGACAGTATTGAATTATGTGCTGTTCACGTCTTTCTCTTAAGTGGACAGAGACTAATTCAAATAAACGAAGGTCTCCACAAACATTATTTCAGTATTTGTCGCAATCTTTGCTGTGTCGATAATTCCTGACCTATATTGTCCTTGATTATAATTAGGAAATGATCCTCCAATGAGCTTAAAGAGTGGGATCTACGATCACGCAAAAACGTAAGAAGATAGTAGGGAAATTGGATAGGATGAGGAGAAAAGGGCAGGATTATGTCTCCCCAAAAACTATTTGAAAGCCGTGTTTATTACATTGTTGTCTCCCTGAAAGAGTGTCACTGAGTCCCATTAAATCTAGGGACATTGCAAACTTATCCTTTTATCCCAGTATTAGGTTTTCCAAGTTTTACAAAGTCACTACTGCGGTTCAGCAGTTAAGGAGCTTTGAAAAATTCTCAACAAATCTATCCTCTTTGTCCATTGTGTTTGTGGGAGAGGGACGTTTAATCTTGTATCTTTATAGTATCTTCAATGGGATCTAGGATGTAGGGGTTTAGCTTGTATTAGGAACGTAGTGACACTTGATTCCAGTAAACATTGAGCAAATTCAGGTCAGTTGCATTTCACCTTTGGCTACCTATTTAACAATATGCACAACTTTGAATATTGCCGAGTTCAAATTTTTATAGCCTATTTCTCTACTACCGTCGTCATGGTTTCTTTAAACATGAATTTAATTCCCGCCATATATCAACATCATCAAGCATACTATAATTTTGGATGTAAACAGTTGTAAATTTGAACGGATTACAGTGGTCTATACAATGAATACCTGCATGTCCGGACTAATCCTTTGTTCTACTTCATTATATAGGATAATCACTGCTTTCTTCGTAACGGATTGATTGATACACCCAATCTACTTTACAAGCGAATTTTGACATAAACTGCTGACATTTACTGAAATATTGGCGTCTATCAACTTTTCACCTGTAAAAATTGCAACCAAATACTTTGCATCACTTTAATTAATTTTACAACCAAAGCATTGAGCTCTGTCTTACCTATTTCACCTTAGAAAACTTGCAATGGGTCCTATACATTATGTAATGCTGGCCGCTTCCAATGAAGCACAGACAAAGACAGAGGGACTGCAGATTTATAGGCCCTGAAGCTTTGATTTGGTGCGATTCTCAAGCTGACTTTCAAAGTGATTTTATCAACAAATTTAATGCAATCAAAGTACAGAACCAATGACGAAGTACACTGAATGTTAGCTGAGTGTATGTTTTCAGACTTGGCCAAACGTAATTAGTTCAGTCCAATAATTGGAAAATATGAACGCATTGCGTAGATAATGCAAAACGAACACACTTCGTCAATAACGCAATCTAATATATATAACTTTGAATACAATCCCTCAGACTACTTTATTAAAATGAATCCTGTACTAAAGAGAACGAATTTTCCCCAAATAATCAGACTTGTAGTCAGTCAGTCAGTAAATTCATCACAGTGGTAAATTCATGCCCATCGTTCTTTTATTTAACTTGTAAAATTATATTTGATATCATGAAGTAATGTTAAAAAAAGGGACCCTATGTTAAGCCTTACGCCGAAAGACCTAGCGCCTAATTAGTACTCTTAAACCAAATAAACTTTACAATAGTCACGTCAAATTCAAATACGTTCATCAATGATTTACGTGCAAGTACAGTTTCAAAGGACTTACAGAAGTTTCAGTTTGGTCTACACGTGTTGGCTCTGACGTATACAAACATAGAAAGTAACGGTAATGGTTATGTTGTAAGACAAAGAACTTGAAATGTTCGCCCTGCTGCATCACGCGAGCATTACATGATAGAAAAACAAGCTCCTGTGATTGGCTATTTAACTTGCACAGCGACACTACTATTAGGAAAGCTATTTTTGGACGTCCGCCGTATCTGAGCGATTATACAAAACATGTATACATACGCCTGAGTTGCTTGCAAAAAAAAGCCACCAGCTGCGTAAAAAGGAACTTCAAAGGTAGGCAACACAGAGATAACTTATGTTACAATATGAGCGCAAGGCTTACACCATCTGTCCAAACGAATTTCGTATTGGATTAATAAGTTATCTCCCACCCAATATGTCAATGATACCTAAACTAATAAGTTATGTAGTGATTGATAAGAGAGTCCTACAATATAACTGTAAAAGTTAACATCCCATCGCATTGTGACATATTCCTACACCGCAAGAAAGATTTCCTATGGGAGTGTAGTTTTCATTAGATAACCTATATTAAGTGCCTTTAACACATTTGAGGGAAGAAGCCATTGTGGAAAAACGCCACCTATTTATATGTATCCAAAGTGGCTCCCTTTAATCTTACGGTATGTTACCGCAATTGACAAAATGACATAATACAGTGCTGTTATGTAATAGTGTTAGTCAATATCATTGTTTTTTTGCCTCTGTGTGAAAGAACGTAACTCAAAGTGCAGATGTTGTGAAAGTGAGGGTGATTGAGGGTGATAAAAGATGGGTGGAATTGGACGGATACATTGTGTACACCAATGGGACGATTATTGTTGTACTGTAACATTACATTAGATGATGTTCATTATAATGAGTACAATGCACGTTAAATCCATACAGGATTATCAAACGTATGCTAAGTCTAGACTATATTAATTTGCCCTTAAGCAGTTTGTTTACTTTTCTTCAGATTAGAGGATGGACGTGCTTTAATTATTATCGATATTCCTATTACAGAACCATTTGCGCGGTCATTTTATCCAATATTGGTTTTCTTTGTTAGAATCTTGTTTTGTAAGACTAAGATATTTACCTTCCCTTTCATCAATTTTTAACGGCCTATATTTACTTCAGCGTACATTGTTCAAGTCATGAAGTACTGATCCTTGAACGCTTGCAGTATGGCAGAAAAACAAAGGACACCAAAGGAGACAGGTTTCCAGCGTACATAATTTAACATGTTTGGAATAAAGCAGTCTGTAACTTGTAATCATGCATGTTGGATCAATTCGTCATGATGTTTAAAATTATCACAATACCAAGTTATCCATATATGAATATTAATAACGTGAACAATGGATTTCAAAGATGTATTGCAGAGATACGAATTGGATTTACTCATTGTTATCAGGTTTGCCATCCTTAAGGATATTCCTTGAAGAGAAGACCAACCAGGTACCATACCGTATATGTAAATTTAAAAACAAATACTCACTTTTTATATTTGAATAAATATCATGAAGATAAGGCAAAGTATCGTTATCCAAGGAAACAGAAGTACGCCCTCAAAAACAGTGTCCAACAAGAAAAAAACCTTCAAACAGGTGTTGTAATAATTCATTAGTCTATAATTTCACAGGGAGAGACGTAAATTGAATTCAGTTCAGCCGTATAAAAAGAAGAAAATCTTTCCGAAATAGACACATTTTGAAATACCTGTTCCTCTGAAATTCTTGTCATAAACCCTGCGTTTGCAGTGGAAGGGAAATCATATATTAGTGATATTTCTGATTGAATGAATTGTTTTCTTCTTAAATATTACGGACGTACAAGTACTACCATATCCACATCAAATTGCTCAGTGCAACTGCCTTTTAGACATAGTCAAGGGAAGTAAAAAACATAATATTTTGACTCTGCTTCAAAATCTGGTGGAGAGGAACACTTTGTCCCAAAGTTGCTAAATTGCCCTCGAATATACGTTAGGTGCAAGTACGGTGTCTAGGAGATTTGGGAGAAATTTGAACCTTGTAACAGAGTTCAACCTACTCGTTCATCTAAGGAACTTGTGTGTCCCATTTCCCATGTCTTAAACACTGCAATCCAACTTTTGTCGAGTCATTCCACTGCCCTTCCAAAATATCATTGCTCATTAGTTTATAATATTCATTTCACCCCCCCCCCCCTTCTCAGCTACTCGGGGGACTTAAAAAATTACATTGTGTCTCATTGTTGCATCATAGAGATGTTCATCAAACGATGACATGTCTTTACTGAAATAGAGATAAATGTTGTAGTGTTAGTAAAGATTTGTTAAAGTTTTCTTACTATTCTCAGGCGGAAAATAATAGTAATCTTCTCTATGTAATATAACTCACAGTTTCAATAGAGTCGTGATGACCACTTTGTCTTTAAATAAAACAAATGGGATCATTTTCGTCTTTAATCCCTTTATTACCTTTTGCAACTCAAATTATTCATCGATGTTAAATTTGACCTATATACTGTACAGAGCAGATTCCACGTTTTACCTGTTTTGTAAAACATAATGAGCAAAACGAACACTTTGTTGCTCAATGTTGGTTATCTTATCAACAGTCCTAAATATGTAGCAATAATACTAATACAGTTGGGCTTATTACAAATATTTACACTTTTTTTACACTCTTAAACCTGTTGGGCAAAAGTTGTCTAACTTGGTTGGGCAAATTTAGTAGGCAAACGTCTACAATATCTAATACCAATCGGTTCATAAGATACATAGTAAAGTGGTATTTGCTAATGTTTGCACTTTTTTTACTTCAAATTTTATTGGGGTATAGAATTGTTAATTGTATTTGGGTCAATAAATTTGACCAAATAGTTTACACGATATGTTACCATTAAACAGCGGGCAGTGATGTTATATTTTTTGGAAAGTGTTACGAGTCCTTTCCAGAGAGCCCTGTGTAACTGTCGTTCTCATATTACCCGATAAACTAGATGTAAAAGGAGAGTAGCCAAATAATGATTAATGAATACATGTGGACACGATCAATCGATGGGTTTGGCATAGCATTCCTCAAGAAATTGTCAACATATTAGTCAAAGAACATTTAACAGCGGAAATATGCAGTGGCGTGAGCAATCGGAGGCGCAACCATGGCCCATATCTCCATCGCAACCTTCAGTCGGGAAAACAACGTTCAGTCTGGTATTTTATCAAACGGTAAAAGTATGTATTGGCTTAAGCTTGCGTTAAGATCTATTCCAAGACCTGCTTTCTTGTTTAATTGTTTTTATATTTTTCCATTGCTGAAAATTGCAAAACTACAAATTAACAGCAAACACTAACAAATAGAGAAGGAAGCTATGCAACGATACTTGATGTTCCTGTTTAACTTTATACATTCCTATTTAGTAGTATTACACTTATGGTCATTACAATAATTGCATATATAATATAATACTATATTCACTGGAAGGAATATATAAATAAGGAAACTGTAAACGTGATCATCAACGAGTACCATAAAAACAAAAGTCATCAAGGTTATTCTCACCATAAACCTTTATGATCCAAGGTTTCCATTAACAGCCTTTAACTTTATATCTAGCTATCATAAAGATTGAGGTAGTAAACTTTTCACAAGCCCACATATACGTAGTAAAGTCCTCTATAAATATAATAAAGATACTATCGCAATCATTCCCTTCAAGCTGTGATTGTGACCATTCACGTGTATCTTTAGTACCAATGTGTTCTCAAAAGATGCTTATATCATTATCCTGTGCGATCCAAGTGTGTCAACGAATTAGACCTTTCACCTCTATATCCGTTTACAAATAGTAGACCTTAATATTATACTTAATATTATACCTTACACCTCTATATACGTTTACAAATATACTAAATTCAATCTTAAATTATGGCTATCATCAGGGGCGGGATTTGAGTTGTGAAAGTGGGGGTGCAAACCTGCCAGCAAGACTATCTAAGCGGAGCGCCACCATCGGTTGGCGCGGAGCGTACAAGAAATTTTTTGGCTTTACAAACCCTCCAGATGGCCGGAAACGGCACTTCCCGAGTGCTCTAAGCTGCATGTACCCATCCTTGAAATATGGATCTCATGTCTGCAATTTGTATCTAGATAGTTAATTATTGTTTAAAATTTTGAAGAGGATTGATA
>KN883222.1:61263-80501 GCA_000934455.1 Apostichopus parvimensis | reverse complement strand
CAAGAAAAGTTCTTGGATGCCTCCTAAGAACAGAGTCCCTGTTTTAGAAGCCTACACACAAGTCGTCAGCTCTGAGACTAACCTGTCAAACTCTCCTCTTCGCAGAACACATGACAACCTTCCAAGAGATGAGCGTACCGCACTCTCCTCCCTGATCTCTCGCAGTGACATTATCATTAAGCCAGCCGACAAAGGTTCTGCAGTTGTCATCCAGGATCTACAAGATTACATTAAGGAAGCAATGCGTCATCTCTCCAACAGCGATATTTACACTCTTCTTAACTCTGATCCCACAGTTATTTCTCCCAGCAGATAAAACAGACCATCACTGATATGTACCAGCGGAACCAGATCTCTAAGAAGGCTGTTTCTTTCCTTTCTCCCACAGACTGTAAGGCAGCCAGGTTTTATCTTCTGCCCAAAATTCACAAGCCTGGTAACCCGGGTAGGCCTATCATCTCAGGCAATGGGTCCCCACCGAGAAGATATCCTTGTTTGTGGACCACTTCATCAAACCTCTTGTTCCTCAGATTAACTCTTACATCCATGACACTCCAGATTTCCTCAGGAAACTTGAAGATACCAAGAACCAAATCCCTAGTACAGCCATCATCGGTACTTTCGACGTCACTTCTCTTTACACTAACATCCCTCATGCTGAAGGTATCGCAGCCACGTGTGCAGCCATGTCTAAGAAGGTCCACCATTGTCCACCCATCTCTGACATCAAAATTTCATGCAACAGGTTCTCACCAAAAACAACTTCACGTTCATGGACAAGCATTACCTTCAAAGACACGGGACTGCCATGGCCCATGGGTACCAGGATGGCTCCTTCCTTTGCTTGCCTGTTTATGTCTAGCCTTAAAGAACGCATGCTCAGTACAGCTCCCTGCCGTCCTCTTATCTGGTGGCGCTACATTGATGACATCTTTTTCGTTTGGACCAGTGATGAGGATAGCCTGCTCACCTTCATCAATCACATCAATTCTTTCCACAGCACCATCAAATTCGCCTCTAATTACTCTCACCAACAGGTTAATTTTCTCGATGTGACTGTTCGCAAGGAACACGGTTCTCTCTCTACAGACTTATACACCAAGCCCACAGACACAATCAGTATCTCCATTCCTCAAGCTGCCATCCCCGTCACTGCAAGTTTGGAATTGCCTACAGTCAAGCACCTCGTCTTCGTCGCATTTGCTCTAACAATTCCTCTTTCATTCGCCATACAGATGCTTTGGAAAAACATCTTACTGCCAGTGGCCATAGTGCCAGAAGGGTGCGTGAAGCCATTCAGAGAGTCCGCTCCCTATCCAGATCATCTACTTTGGCAGTGAAAGACAAAAAGGGACGAGATTGCAATAAGCTCCCCCTAGTTGATACTTTCCACCCAAATCTTCCACCTCTTCAGCAAATAACCTCTAACAACCACAACATTCTTCTCACTTCAGATAGACTCCAACGAGCCGTTCCTGAAAAACCCACCATCGCCTACAGACGACCACGCAACCTACGAGACTTTCTTGTGCGTGCTGCTGTTCCGCTTCTAACTTCTAACCCTACACCCATTCAGCATGGTACTTTCAAATGTGATCGTACTTCGAGATGCATCATCTGCAGCCACCACATTGTTGAATCCAATTCCATCACCAGCCACAGCATGCAACTCACACACAAGACTTAGCGTCACATCACTTGCACAACCACTAATGTCATCTATCTGATCTCTTGTAGAGTTTGCGGCATCCAGTATGTTGGCGAAACCAAAACCACCCTCAAGATGCGATTCTATGGTCACAGATCAACAGTCAACACCATGTAAACTGAAACCCTAGTTGGAGAACACTTTAACCTTCCCAACCATACATTTAACGCCATGTCCCTACAGGGGATTGCATCCTTAGGTAGCCGTCCTGACCTAGTACGTATCAGCAGGGAGAGGCTGTGGATGCAACGCCTTCGCACCATTCAACCTCATGGGCTCAACATTCAGGAAGGACATGACAAACTTTTCTTCTGTTCCCACCCCTCCCTGTCCCCTTGTCTCATAGCTCTCTTCCACCCTTTTCTCTCCACACCTTTCTGTCTTTGTCTTTCTCCAGTTTATTCCCACCCCCTTTCCTTAATCCTCTCTTTGTCCCTGCACTGTTTATCTCCTACCTCTTCCCCTGTTGGTTTCTTTCTTTCTTCTCTCCATCCCTTGTCTACTTATCCCCTAACATCCATCTCTTTGTGTTCACCATGCTCATTAACCTGTCTGTATTCTGTGCGTGTTTTTGTCCCTTATGTTACTGTTACTGGTCATTTAGCCTTTGAAGAAGATCCTGCTAGGATCGAAACGTCAGGCCAACTTACTTTTACATTCTCCTACACAGGCTCTCTAGTGGATAAGCAGTTTGCCAACAGTTTTATTTAATTTTAAGATTTGTTAAGATCAGTTAAAGACTAGGGGATTTTATGTTTGAAAGAGGAGGGGGAATTAAGAACGTGGGGAGGGGTCTAAGGGGTAGGGGTGTCCTTTGAAATGTTTGTGTATTTAATAAATGTACTTAAGTAAGCCCGTGAAATGACATATTGAATAAGTATTAAAACATCGCAGAGTTGTCAGTATTGCTCTGGCATAACCAACCAAAGTTACCGACCGAATACGATAAAAAAAAACTCAAGGTCTGGGCAAAAGTGGGGGCAAGTATCCCGCCTCCCGTAATTCCTTCATTGGTGAAGACAATGGATGATGGTGAGTCGCCCTGAACATATTCCTACTAATTATTCACATATTTACATCGTATAGGTTTGACTATAATCCATCTTATGATCTTATGTCATGGTACAACATGATGGAATGGGTGTGGGGATTTGGAATCGGTGACTTGAAGATGGGTGGGATAAGCTGCTAGCGAGAGGTGTGATGTGGATCTTGAACAAAGTGTATCCGCTGCCGAAACTCATAAATTCAGCACTGTTACGGCAATTGACGAGCCATCTCTGCTTTGTAACCCCCTTTAATAACCCCCTTTTATAACCCCTCTACCCCAACTCAAGAAGCAACAAAATAGCAAACAAGAAAAAGAGAAAACAGGGAAGACAATATTAAGCCACTAAAACTACATCTATTCAATAAATTACGAAACAGACGACATAAAGTTAATTTTCTTAAACACTAAAATTATTCAACAGTTTATGCGGACCATTCGTGCCTTTACTGCACCACTGTATATAGTACCACCTCACCGTAATTAATACAAAGTGAACCTGAAAACTACCCAGTACAAAAGTACGGAATGATGTCGTAAGTTTTTGGCGGTAATAATGGAACGCAAAATTCTTTTGTGCTCTCTCGAGAAGACCTACCTGGATTTAATGTTTAAAGGTTGAAAACATTTCTTTTCAAATATTAATCTCTACTTTTTTTCTTCGTCCGTCTTTCTTAATCTCTTTTTCGAGATTGTGAAGAGGACTAAATAGGGAAGGGCCCGGAAGGCCAGGAGTATAAAGACTAGGAGATAAGTGTAGTCTTAAAGTCTCAATGTGTGTTTGCCAAATTTTAACTTCGACTTTTCCAGCTTTCTGCTTTAAAAGCTCAGTGAAAATAACACCGTTCTATGCAATTTTCATATGAACAATCATTATTTTTATTGATTTATCTGTCGTTAAACATTTGGAGCTGAACAAAATTCGCCAGATTTTCTTAACGAGTCCGTAGATTCTACAAACTGCATTGAAAATTTGCAAGTCCCGCCAAACAAATCATGCGCCAATCGAATCTCTCTGTTTTGTTAACGACCGAGGCCTGTGTGCTAGCCTGTGTTAGGTCTATTCTCTTAAATAGCATACACCTTTCTTTCGGTCTTACCAATGAAGCTTGCAAAAGTGTGTCTTTCCCTTCCATTGCAAGAATAAACAGGTGTTTTTTGTGTTTCCTCCGTGAAATTGGGTCAAAAAAGTGGACGATACGAGTATATATAGGTTACATTTGTGTAAGAAAATGCTGATATGGGCGGTCGCAGTGATTTTACGGTAAATTGTTCGCACCAGAAGGGCAACAGAAAATAAATTTCTTTCTATCGATTGCGACAGTTTTTCTCCATTAAACCCACTTACCTGGTCAGAGTGCATTTAGAATAAGAAATATTGAATCTGCTTTCGAAGTTTTCCAAAAATCATCAACAAACACACATTGAGACTTTAACTTCATAGGTCGAAAATTAATGAAATTCAGGGCTTCAAGTTGGCATAATTACGATCCTCAACGTATCGCATTCTCTTCCATTTTAGGTTCTAAAACCAGTTAAGTTTATTCACGCTTAGATATTATAGCTAACATTGTAACTAAACATAATACTATCAGAAAAAAAACAAAATCCAATTTGGATCTTTGGAGGCATTAAATATGGTACTTTAGAGGGCAGCATTCCTCCATTTATCATATTACATTTAACAAACATGTGTAACGAGGAAGATATTACTTGGATTGCTTACTATGGGTAATATGTGTACAGTCTTCTATACGTCATATGAACATTCAACATTTGATATAACTAGACAAAATAAACATAACTTACTGATTGAAAGGGTACTGCTCAGACATAACTGTTGATAAATATACATTGAGTTGATCGAATATTAATTGGGAAAAAAGTTGAATAACATGTCGAATCTGTTTTTCCCATCGACTAATTCAAAGATGATTCGAAATTTTCGGAGAGGTATTTTTCTATGAGATAGCTGACTGGAGATAACTCACCATCAAGTTAGTATTAAAATAAAGATATATAACATTTATGGTGACGTAAATATAAATACTTTTATCATTTTATGACTCATGTCAGTAGATGAGAAAGCGTAAATGAACAATGATGAACTCATGAACAAGATTATTATTATTATGTTGTTGTTACACTAGTATTAGTTTCTTTTTCTTAGATAATATTACTAAACGTCTTATTATATCTCTTATATTGAACATACAGCAATACTTTTTGAAACTTTGACGTACTCGCATCTCTTAGACAGGTCGTATCTTCATCTCAGTGTATTTGATGTGATACTTGTCTCCAGGCAGAAAACGCCAGAATATGCTATATTCATCGTTCGCTGTATGATATTCACCGTTAAGGTTAATCTGCGCGCACTTCCTGTACCACCAGGCACCTTGGCGAAGAACAGCACAGTTGCCGTCGCTTTTTACATCATTGTCCCTGTCGAAAGTACTAAAGGAATAATTCTGATGAAATCTCAAAGCAGAACTATCTGGGGGATTGTCACCTGTCGAGGCGATTGAGAAAGAGAATCACTCTGGTATGACTTACAAATGCTACAGTGACGTCCGTATATAACAAAAAAAAATCATGATTTTGATCGTTAATATTTGTCATGTTTGGCTAAATATCAGATCAGGTTTATAAAAGACAAGCATAATTATTTATTAGTGATAAGATAGAGCACATGATTTAATGGAATTAATTGAAGCAATGGTATTAAAACAACATGGAAACAAGAATGTTATTACTTATTTGATATCTAAAGATTAAATAGGTAATCTATTTGTGTCGGTATTGTGACCACTGTTCGTTGTACGCAACCTTCTCACTCCTTTCCCACCCCCACCCACCCCCACCCACACCAAATAAGAAAAGACAAGATAAAAGCGACCAGGTTATGGCTATTTCACTTAGAGTTGGCAATACTCCCATGCATGCATAAAGTTTAATCTTAAACAAAGGCCATAGTAGTAAAAGACAGTAAGTCTACGGTGTGTACTACCTTAAAATGTCACAAACACTAGACACTGATAATTCTAAAACTCATACGTTTAGGAATCGGGGGTAGGTGAACCATCCCCAAACAATCCCTTCCCCTCCAATGCGTCTAACTCTGGGGAGGGGAGGATCCCCCTCCCCCTGGTCTCAAGGTAAAAGGTAAAGTAATACGACCAATACGAAAAAGGTTGTTACAGTTATGCGCAATGGCTCGGCTGGGTATTTAATCATTTGTGAGGCGAGTACCCTGACCCTCGACGGGGTATTCGGGCGTTCGGGTAAAGACATCAATTCCACCACCGGAAGTTATGTTTAGAAAACCTTTGTGTTAAGTCACAAGGAGAGTATGTACATTCAAAGAAATGTGTTTTTTTGTGTTCTATATTACGGACTGTCATGTGCGAGGAAACCGCATCTAAAAGTATTTCATACTAAACATTTCTCGGAGAGCCCCCACCCTTTTCCACCCCGCTGGGAAATAGTAGTATTTTGGCCTGTCAGATGACTGGAAATAGCATATTAAGTATTGAATTTTAAATATTTTTTCTGAGATTCCCCTACCCCACTCTCCCTTTAAAAATGAAATGAAATGGGTTAAGGTGCCTGGAACTCATATCTAAAGGTACAGCATTTTAAAATCTTTTTGAGAAGGCCCCAATCAACCAGCAGTCTACTGGAAACTGGTGGTAGTTTGGGCTGTCAGGTGCTTGGAAATCGCATGTAAAAGTGTTCCATTTTAAATTGCTCGGGGCCGACTCCCTGCCCTTCCCCCTTCGGTGCTTCGATTATTAAATGTCCTTTCATCACCTCGGAAAAATTCCGTCCCCGCCCCATGCTTGAGAATGTCCCTGCCCCATGCATATTGCCATCTCTAAATTTTGTTAAGTTTAACTCAGTAACACTATTTAATATTACAAAGCATTCATCAAATTGCTTAACAAAATAATTGTTAGCTCTGGTTGTCATTTGTAACAAGACCAGATATGACCGGATCTGAGGAATGTTATTAACACTGCATTTAAGAAACGAAGGAATAATAAAGAGTACGTGCACTTTGTGGTAATCATCATGTATCGTACGAGGCTAAACGAATAATAACTCGTACAGTTCTAGCAGCCACAGATTTCTTAGACTGATCTGATTGATATGTCATTATATTGATATATTCGATATTTTGGCCAAAACAGGAATTCCCCGCAAATTGCAACATGCAATTTGGAGGCCATCAATGAATATAATGACATTCACTGGACCAGTGCAATAATACAAAACATTTTTCAACCCACTACCAAACCTACCTTGAGATGTTCCACTGTAAGTTCCCAGTTCAGACAGTCGATAATTGTCACTTTCATCGTTGATGCGGAACAAGTCATACTTAGCGAAGTATGGAACTCCATTCACGTTCACTACATCAATCCGGATTTGATATTTACCTTGATTGGTGAGGTAATACAACTTATCATTTCCCAACCAAAACTCATGGTCGAGCTCACCAAAGCCTTCTTTGTATCTCTGCCAGTTACGATAGAAGTTAACGGATCCATTAACACGACGTTGGAATACCTATAATTAAAACATGACATTAAAACCAGGAAAGATATTTTTTAATCAGAACTCAATTTTATATAAATTAGTTCAATAGGAAATTGATAAGTGACCAGAATGTAACTAATTGAAAACCATTTATGAACTTATTCTGTACATAAAAGAAATATCAAAATAGAAAAAAGCTAGCTTCACAATATGAATGTCATTCGTCATTGACAGGTCGTGCTATTATGTTGTCCTCTTTTACTGATATATCGCTTTAACCTCAACACCGGTTTACTATTAGTTGCTATAGCCATCGCACCTTCCATTGTTACCAACTTGTTTTAATTTTATTCTTCACTTTAATCTCGTACTTGGTAATTATACGTTTTGTCTTCACTTATCATCATATAGAACGTATTTAGCATTCCAAGATTGATAAGCTTTTTAAAGTGAGAATTAAATATTCAAAAAGTAACAAACTTTCAACGTGATGAAATAATCCCTTCAAAATGTTCCTCCAAAATAAAACGTATGTAGTCATTCAGTAACAGGACAACTTTAAACTGAGTGCCAACATAAATCTTCAAAATAGCAAAGATATGTTTGGCTAGACCGGGATTCAAACGGAAGTAATTAAAAAAACATAAATCATAAATAATAAATACCAATTTTGACCTTAGCGCTTCATGGGAAGTGTTCCTTTACTCAATTTATTAGGAAACCGACGGCTCTTAATTTATTCACTGAAAAGGATTAACATCGTTACTTTAACATGCCGAATGCAATTTGACAATACTTTCAAATCTGTTTGTTTTTACAATAATAATAACTATAAGTAGGCTTGTCTTTCTCTAAGTTAAAACTAGTGGAAGCGGATGTTCATTTGGTAAAATATAGGAAGAAAGCTTAAAACACCTGTTTTTTTTACATGGGTTGTAGTCATTCATACAACTTTCTTGATTAACATTTCAAAAGCTATCGTAATTCGCAAAAGTAATAATAAAGGAAACATTAAACTGGTATACTCTACATGTTTAACACCAATTCCTTACTTATAGTGGGTAACACTGTTCAATTGTGTCATACTGTAGCTACTTACCGTCCATCCTCCTGCGCCAGCCATATTACAGGAGACATTAAAGGCTGATCCATTCCAATTAGCTGGTTTGACAGTGTATGTGTCATTGGTGGTGAAACCAGCATTGAACCAATCCAGACAATTTGTCATATGTTGACAATTCTCCCCGTTACCTTTGAAACCGTAACTGCAGTAACACATGCGCACATCGTTGCGCTTCTCACAAACTGCATTAGCGCTACAACTGTAAGCTGCATTCACAACTACCTGTCCATTAGTACAATTATACATCCTAGTACAATTGGAATTTACGAGAAATGAACCATTCTAAATAAAACAGAAAGGAAACGATTGGAATCACTTCGAATACATCATAATGAAAATAAGTTTTAATTCCATAGGAACCGTGAACTGAACAGTGATAATAAACTTGACATTTCAAAGACAGATCAGCCATCGAGAGAGTTTGTATGCTATTTGACTTCCACTCTGATGGATATCATTAAAACAACTGGATCAATATAGTAAATCATAATGAAACATCTGCTTATAAATAGATTAAAAGCTATAAGAGAGTTGTTATAAACAAATGGATTTCTCATCCTTTACTATTAATGCTTCTTAAACTAGTTAAACAATCGCATAAAACATCTCTTGATACAGAAACAATGACAGATAAATCCTCTACAGAAGAACTATGTTATAAACAAAAAGATATATAATCCCTTTAATAGTACCCCTTTACTGTCACGTACTTTTCCTTCTTTTGAAACTTTACTGGTATAGTCCTGCTTGTAGGAAATAGGACACCTTAGATAAGTTTGTAGAAAAGTCAACTATATATCCTCTCAATTATTCCAGATCTTCACCCTTTCACTGTTTCTACTAAGTATGATATTCATCCAACTCCCCCCTCCCCCCTAACGCAATCTTCGCCTATTTCACCGTTGCATCACTTTACTAAATTATCCTCACTCCAATACAATCAATCCGTTGCAACGTTCTCGACCATTTGTTACATCAGTATCGATTTTGAATTTTTGCAGTAAAATAGCCTCCATGAAAAAGCATTATCTTGATGACATAATATTCCGAGGACAGCATTTCACGTCTTGAAGAAGCTAGCATATATTCTAAAACCCGCTCTGACCAGACAGCCAGACATATGGTCCAATATCTCTTTCATAGTTCTGTCAAATTTAAATAAGTTTGAAGTTATTGAGATCTCACCAGAATTTCGACATTCTCGGTTGACTCGAAGCAGTTTGGATGGATGCTAGAGTAGGTGGAGTGGTCTCTTGGGGAATAAGTACTACCTTTGGTAGAAGGCTGTACATTGGTGTCTTGTTCCGAGGACTTAGGGTTTCCATGAGTGGTAGTCTCCTCGTTTGTATTCCGTCCTGATTTGTCACCTATTGTAAGTAATGATATATGCAAAACAAACGTTAAAAAGGCCTTGTAAGTTTATATTCCTTCATTTGCGTTTGCGACATTTCAGCGACATTCATTTTCGTGTTCCTTTGATCATCACCATCATCTTGATCATCATCATCATGATGATCATCATCATCATCATCTTCATCATCAATATCATCATCATCATCAAATTCAAGAACCTATCTAAACATTCCTGACGTCTACCTGTTTTACATATTTTCTTTTTGTTTTTTTACCTCCTGCTTCCGAGGGCTTCTTTTTTTATATCCTGTGTGGATACGTCGGACTCTTAATACATAGCATGAAGACTGCGTGGATTATCTAATAATTCTGCTGAAGCAAAGCCATATAGGTTTTGCGTCTTAAATTAAGTCTTCATATGTTGCTTTGAAAAATACCAAGAAGTCACTAATCAGAAAATGAACACGAAATTAAGTGAAATATTTCCAAGACAAATATCTGTTTGAATCAGATGTCCGGTACGGAAACAACTATGTGCTTAGTCTGTTTAATAAGATCAAACCCACAAACCTATTTGACTTGGTTTGGTTGATCATATATGTTGAGACAGCAAAGTGTTTCTTTGTTAGTATTTTATCGATTGATCGCTAACTTCAAACGGGTTAGAGTAAAAAGTTACCGATAATTTACCAATTTTTCACAGTCTACCAGATGACGATATATGCAAATTAAACTCACATGTAAGATCTAAGGAATAGTTAACATTAACAAAATAATAGTTTTATCATATGTCTTTTGTTTTGAAAACCAAATCAAAACATGGTACTCAGTGGCAAATATAAATATAGTCTAGAAACACCGTTTGCTATTGAGAAAAAAAGATTTAGACCAGTGGATGAGCATTTGAATGGGAGGTATCACATTGCTCTCTCTAACGAATTCTATGTTGAAGAGATATTACTTGTTGACTATATTTAATTTACTTTCATTTTCTTATACACTTGTATACTCAGGATATTTGTAATTGTAATTGTATACTCAGGACACGGTACTTAGTGGCAAATATCAGTATAGTCTTGAAACACCGCTTGCTATTTAGAAAAAAAGAAGATTTTTAGACCAGTGGATGAGCATTCGAATGGGAGGTATCACATTGTTCTCTCTAACGAATTCTATGTTGAAGACATATTACTTGTTGAAAATATTTTATTAACTTTAATTTGCTTTTGTTACAATTGTACAATTGTTGATTATACTAATTACAACGTTCAGCATACGAAATTAAATGGTAAATGATTATTAAATTAAATTATTTTGTGTTTAAATAAGGACGCCATTATACCCTTACCTTGTGTTGCAGTTGATGGGTGAGATGTCTGTCGATAACCGGGGCATGGTCCAAAATTCTTACCTGTTCACGATGAATATAAAGCAACATTCCACATAGTCATAACATTAAGAATGAGTAATCTTTGCAGCATAACGTTGAAACGTACAACGTTAGAATAAATATCTGACTGATCATAACCGCTTCTGCACAAAGTCGGGTATAATGTTAAACTCCAAACAACGCATCATTAGTAAAATTAACCCCGGAGTAGAAACAACTTACAGTTTTAATGCGTGATTTATTGAGACTGAAATTATTTGGGTATTATATGTATTACTTGATATGATCTTCTAATATTTGTATTTTTGCTACTTTTATATTTGAACATTTTTATATTTTGCCTGTCATTTCGTCCAAATGTGTAAATTTAATACCAATAATTCAAACTATACCAGAAATGGATTCATTTAATATCATTTACATATTAAGACGGACTGCACTGGCTGGACACACGGCACATACTTTTAACCCAAAAATTATCATAAGCCTATAGATATACAGTTAGATACATATGCATATATTACACATTTAACATGTTTATATTGACCAGGTGCACAAACTCGTATATTACTAATCAAGGGGGCTCAGTTCACACCCTCCCCTTTGCTGGCAGACAGAATATTGCAGCAAACAAGAGCTGTTCATTTGAACCAAAATAGTGGAAGAGAGAGGAAATCAAACCACCTCTTAGTTCCCTTCCTTGGTGGCATCTTAGACGCCCCATCGCGAAAAAAAGGTGTTTGCGCCCGGATCTTGACAAAGCACACACATGAACATTATCTAAACTGTGCCGTTTTACAACATCATCATAAAAGAAAAAGGGATCAAAGTACAGTATAAATCTGTTTGAAAGTACAATCTATTTGTAAAATATTCATCGAACAAGCTAGACAAATTTCAAAAAATGTCAAAAACTATTATTAAATCATTTAATGACATGTGCATAATACTTTGTAATGTTTTCTTCATTATGTTTTATTAACGACACACCCTTTTGATATTTGGTCGAAAACACCTACCGAAGCTACCTTATATTACTCAAAATAAGGGTTTTTTCAATCTTTTTTGGCGTCAAGAAAGGCAAAACAAAGATTAAACTATTAATATGTTTCCTATAATCCTTTTTTTACACAATGATCATATAAAGGGTTTTCAAAGATATTTTTCAAAGAGATACTAACAAACGACTTTTACTAGATATAAAATTATTGTAAAATATTCAATGTGATGAAATGCTTACTTTTCGACAGGGTGACAGCACAAAGATAGAAAATCAAAATAATGATGATTTCAGCCTTTCTGATTTTCATCTTCATCTTCCTGTTGTAAATTTAGTCAACACAATATTCCCCAACGATCATATGAATCCTCTAACACCAAGAGCTGTAACTATTTTAAATTCAATTGCGGAATCACACACGTATTCCTTACCACTTCAAGGTGTGGTCGTTAGGCATCCAATGAAACCAGTTTTTTTTTTAAATGACGTAGATTGTGTAATCATCCAATCAAACAACGATTGGATCGTGATATACGTAATTTCAACCAGTTTTCTCGATTTGATAAAACAAAATGGCCTCGGAATCACCAATGGATCTTGCAGAAAAATGTTTTGTTTTACAGGTTGGGATGTTTGGCACCGCATAGGAAAGACGGCATAGGATAATGACATCTGGAATTAGGAGTAGACAAGTAATAATTAGATAAAGACTAAACGAAAACGTGCTGGTGTTATTGGTATTAGCCTTAATATCTTAAGTTAACCAAGGATGAATGTAATTGTGACTCATGTTTATTCAGTGTGTGAGGTCATGCCCTCTGTTTGGTCGTTCCTGCATGAGAGCTGACGATGTCGTGTAAGCTAAGAATATGTATTATATATAATGTGAAATCCTTGCATTAATACTCGTAATTTGTGTAGATATGAGTTTAAGTGTTTAGCGGTTCTGTAGTGTAAGTGTCTGCGTTAATAAGTACTACAGTATTAATTGTATTACTATTACTCAAGTCTAGCGATGCGTAAGCTAGACCGAACCACTTTTTTTCGTACTAGCTCAACACATGCATAATGCCGTTAACGTCTTATTGTAAGTCTCACCATACGTTTCGAGATTAGTAGTTTTTATTGTATAAAACTCCACATGTATTAAGCTGTACACGATATAACTTACTATGAGTATGATTGAGCTCTTAACGAAATCTAGTAGCACGGAATCAATTCAAAATGAAGCAACTGATGCCGCATTGGGTAATACTCGGGAGAGAACTCATACCGAAAAGGGTTTGCAGTGGCAAATAGAACAGAAGGGAAGGATATTTAGAGATGCAGTTTCTGCTTGGTGGCGTCAAGCCGGGATAATTGAGGGTATGATTTCTAAAATGAAGGATTGAGTGAGCTTAGGGAAGCACGTAACTCCATACAAAATGCCATGTCCAAATTGTGCAGTGCATATAAAAACTTAGATGACTTATTGCTAAAAAATAACAAGCCATGTACAAAACATGATTTATTTGAGGACACTGAACGTGAACATCACAATTTGCTCAAAAGGATCTCTGAATTTATTAGAGATAGTGATGGTAGAACCATAAGCTCTAAAGCATCAACAAATAGGTCAGCAAGGTCAATTGCCTCTATGAAGGCTGATGCAGCAGCAAAGGCTGCAGCTTTACAGGCTAAGCTGGAGTATATAGATACAGAGCAAAGACACAAAGCTGAGTTGGAAAAACAGAAGGCAGAGTTAGAGAAGTTAGAAACGAGAAGAAAGCTTGACATGGCTGAGGCTGAAATTGAGGCAATGGTCAGAGTAGAGAATGAATTTATAACACTTGATAGATTCCCAGATGACAGTAGTTAATACACCAAAGAGTATGTACATGATCATTCTAACCCTTCTTTGGCACCTGAAAACTTAGCAGCTGCATTTCCAGACTCAGGGTCGGTAGACAATATTTATGAAAATACTAGGGCGCATTTCAATGTTCAGCCCACACAATTACCATTAAAGGTCATAAGTCAAACATCGTTAAGTAGTGGACCATATGCAACTATTACTGGGAATCCTGTTCTGTCTAAAGGACATACTAAATCTGTATCTGCTGTAGGTGTCACTCATGTACCAGTGACCAAGCCACATATGCCTAGTGTATTTGACTCCAATATTCAAGTAGACTCCTTTGCAAGGGTGTTGTCAGAACAAGTGAATCTTAACAGACTTCCTTTGCCTGAACCAGGTACCTTTGATGGGGACCCTCTGAAATACCCAGGATGGAAGTGCACTCTAGACTCTTTGTTAGAAAATAGAGGTATATCTCCTTCTGAAAAGATCTACTATTTGAAAAGATACTTGACAGGTTCTCCCAAGGAAGCTTTAGAAGGATATTTTCTCGTCCCTACAGATAGTTCCTATGAGGAAGCTAGAAGCCTCCTCCAAGAGAGATATGGTAATCCAATAGTTGTGATGGATGCCTTCAGAAGTAAGCTAGAAGCTTGGCCTAAAATTCAACCAAATGATGGGTTGGCTTTGCGTAAATTTGGCGACTTTTTTGGGTCAGTGTGAAACAGCCTTTCAGGTGGTGGCAGGCGGTCTTAGTACACCTAATGGTATTTGGGAAAATCGTAAGTTGCTTACTAAGTTACCTAGTTGGTTAGTTACACGTTGGGGTCATTTCGTAGCAGACTGGGGTGTGCATCAAGGTAGAATTAGTTTTCCCCCGTTCAGCGAATTTCGTCGGTTCATAGTGAGAGAGGCAAACATTGCATGTAACCCCGGTTACTTCTTTCCAGGCTTTAAAGTTCATGATTTAGATGATTGTAGGCAGTTTTGTCAAAACCAATGGAAGGTCGTAAGAATTATGCCAAAGATAATGATTTGTGTTATGGTTGTCTTCGCCAAGGTCATATATCTCAATTTTGCCGCAGGCGGATCACATGTAAAAGGTGTGGGAGGCCTCATCCAACAGCATTGCATGGGGATTTTAAGCCTAAATCAGAGACTCAGAAGGAACAAAGTGGTAGTATTTCTCGTAATGTCAGTACAACGTCTGTGAGTGTTCAGACATAACCTTTAGAGGTTCAGAAAGGGTTTAATCATATGAGTGGTGCCAACAAGGCCAACATGAGTTCTTTGATTCTTCCCGTGTATATCTCCCATAAGGGTAACCCTAATAAGGAAATCCTTACTTATGCTATGTTAGACACTCAGTCTGATACCACCTTTGTAACAGAGTGCGTTTGCGAGGCATTAGGTGTTAAAGGAACAAGAACTCAACTAGCATTATCCACCATGATCTCTCAAAATCATGTTGTTAATAGCAATAGGGTAGATGGCTCAGTTGTGAGAGGTCATGACAGTTCAAATGTAATTCCCTTACCTATTTCCTACACTTGATATGCAATTCCAGTAAACCGAACACACATTCCTAGTCCTGTGATAGCCCAGCAGTGGCCGTACTTAAAGGAAATTGCAAACAATTTAATGCCTGTCGCAGAGTGTGACATTGGGTTGTTGATTGGCTACAACTGCCCTAAGGCTCTTGTACCGAGGCAAGTCATACCTTCTGTTGGTGATGGACCTTATGCACAAAGGACTGACCTTGGTTGGGGTATTGTAGGCATGGTTGACCCAGATAAAGTAGAAATTTGTGATCATGACTCCATAGGTCTTAGTCATTTAATTGTTACTTGTGAGGTACCAACCCCTTCCCAACTAGACGACTGTAGAGAAGTACATATTTGCTTCAGGACCAAGGTAAAGGAAGTTATGTGTCCAGAACAAGTAGCTCGAATGATGGAACTAGAGTTCAATGAAGGAAATTTTGGTCAAACTTCATACTCACAAGAAGATGTTCAATTTCTCTCAACACTAAAAAAGGGTGTTCATTTAGCAGAAGATGGTCATTATGAGATGCCATTACCCTTAAGGTCTATGTCCATGAATCTACCGAATAATCGATCTCTTGCTTGGCATCGTTTGAGTAACTTCAGAAACGATTAAAAGGTGATATTGTATATGCTAGAGATTATTGTGCTTTCATGCAAGATTTCATCTCCAAGGGATTTGCAGAAAGGGTTCCTGTTGGTGAACTTACTTCACAAAACGGTATTGTTAATTTCATACCACACCATGGAATCTATCATCCAAAGAAACCTGGCAAAATTCGTGTGGTGTTCGATTGTAGTGCTACGTTTAAGGGTGTCTCACTTAACGATTATTTGCTAACAGGACCTAAACTGACAAATACACTTGTTGGGGTTCTCTGCCGGTTTCGACAAGAGAGTGTTACATTTATGGGTGATATTGAAGCAATGTTTTATCAATTTAAGGTAAATAAGGAACAAAGAGATCGTCTACGATTCCTTTGGTGGAAGAATGGTGATTTTACTAGTGAGCCTGTAGAGTATCGTATGACAGTTCACCTCTTTGGGGCAGGGTCATCGCCCGGGTGCGCTAACTTTGGACAGCAGATTGCCTCTGATTATGAGAAAGAATTTGGGCGTGACGTAACCCACTTTATTCATCAGAATTGTTATGTCGATGATGGCTTAAATCAGTATCTAACGCCAATGAAGCTATTGATCTCATTTCCAGAACAAAAGATGTTCTGAAGAAAGGAGCTATCAGATTTCATAAGTTAGTATCAAATTCCAGAATTGTGATGAGGTATGTTCCCTCAGAGGATCAAGCTGGAGCTACTAAGGATTTGGATCTTTGTTTGGATCCATTACCCATAGAAAGAGCATTGGGGTACAATTGTGTATTGAGTCTGATGTATTTCAATTTAAAATCACCTTAAAGGATTAGCCCCTTACTAGGCGTGGAATTCTTTCCACTGTGAGTTCTGTATACGATCTTTTAGGCTTTGTTTCTCCAGTTGTCCTTATAGGGAAGCAGATTCTTCAAAGTCTGTGTAATGATCATATGGCTTGGGATTGCCCTCTGCGTGATGAGTTGAGAGCAATTTGGGAAAATTGGAGAAGAAACCTCTGTAAACTAGACGAATTAAAATTTGAACGTTGTTATAAGCCTATTGGTTTTGGTAAGGTTGTCAGAGTAGAAGTGCATCACTTTTGTGATGCAAGTACTAAAGGCTATGGTCATTGTTCGTATCTTCGTCTTCAAAATGGCTTGAACCAAGTACACTGCGCCTTTGTCATGGGAAAGGCAAGAGTAGCACCGATAAAGGCAATCACAATTCCTCGTTTAGAACTAACTGCAGCCGTATTATCAGTCAAAATTAGTCTCTTACTTCGAAAAGAGCTTGAGTATGATAGCATTAGTGAATTCTTTTGGACAGACAGTCAAGTGGTATTAGGTTACATTAACAATGAGGCACGTACGTTCCATGTTTTTGTTGCCAACCGTGTCCAACAGATCCGAAATGCAACAGATCCCTCTCAGTGGAGGCATGTTAAGGGTTCTGATAACCCTGCTGACCACGCCTCAAGAGGCTTGACTACAGAGGAGTTGCCAGGATCCAATTGGCTCACTGGACCTAAGTTTATTAGAAATGTTGAACCCCCTTTTGAGAGTCATCCTAATGCAAATCTTTCTGCTGATGATCCTGAAGTTAGAAGGGTCAATTCAATACTCATTCAAACGGAAGGGTTTCCTTCTTATTTGGAGGTAGAAAGACTAAAGCATGTCTCAAGTTAGTTCAAAGCAAAAAGAGCTATTGCTGTCTGCTTGCTTTTGAAGGTTAATCTTAAGATTGGCCTACGTAGTGATAGTCATGCTCAGGAATCACCTAAATGTATTGGGGTCAAGGAACTAAAAACAGCAGAGCTTGAAATTGTAAGAATGCTGATGCATTTAAGGTAGAAATAGACTTTCTGAGAACCTGCAAAACCTCAAGGAATGAGCTTGGTACATGTTTAAGGACAAGACCTCTGGTGATCTTGATTCCTTTCTGGATGATGATGAAACTATGCGTGTCGGCGGACGCATCTTTATGTCCAGTTCAGAATTTCATGTAAGGCATCCTGTAATATTTCCAAAGACTGGACATGTAACAAATTTACTTATATAACACTTCCATGAGAAGGTTGAACACCAAGGTCGTGGTTTTACAAGCAACGAGATTAGGGCAAATGGTTTCTGGGTTGTTGGTTGCAGTAATGCCGTTGCCAAAGTCATACGTGGTTGCGTCAAATGTAAAAATATCGGGGTAAGCTTAACCAACAAAATATGGCAGATCTACCAGCAGATCGAGTAGAGGCATCTCCTCCATTTACGTATTGTGGTGTAGACTGTTTTGGTCCTTGGTATGTGAAGGAGGGTCGAAAGCAGCTGAAACGCTATGGTGTCCTCTTTACTTGCATGGCTTCTATAGGGCAGTACACATAGTAGTGTCTTGTTCACTAAGTACTGACTCTTTTCTTTATGCATTAAGACGGTTCTTAGCCGTTCGGGGTCCCATTAGAGTATTGCGCTCCGATCAAGGAACTAATTTTATTGGGGCTAGTAACGAACTCAAGAAGGCTCTAGCTGAGACGGATTACAATAGTGTCAGTAAGTTCCTTCTGAAACAAGGATATGATCATTTTGAGTTCAATTTGACGTTCCCCATGCCAGTCATATGGGAAGGGTTTGGGAACGTCAGATTCGCACTGCTCGTAATATATTGAATTCTACATTAGATATGCATGGCACTCAGCTAGACGACGAGTCACTTAGAACATTCATGTATGAGGTAGCTTCAATAATTATTAGCCGCCCATTGTCAGCGGACACACTCTATGATCCTATACAACATTAGCCTTAATATATTTAGGTTAACCAAGGATGAACATGATAAAACGTGCTTGAGTTATTGGTATTAGCCTTAATATCTTTAGTTAACCAAGGATGAACATGATAAAACGTGTTGGTGTTATTGGTGTTAGCCTTGATATATCAAGGTTAACCAAGGATGAACATGATAAAATGTGCTGGTTTTATTTTTAACAGCGTTAATATATTAAGTTTAACCAAAGATGAACATGATAAAACGTGCTGGTGTCATTGGCAATAGCTACAATATCTTTAGAATAACCTCGGATGACGCAAGACCCAAGTACCAATGAACAGTCCTC
>KN883222.1:45050-55502 GCA_000934455.1 Apostichopus parvimensis | reverse complement strand
GCCCATGGTTAAACACAACCTTTGTAAGCTTATTTCTAGATGTAATCTTTCTGAATTGAAATTTAGTTCACTTGTTTCATTTGTCTGAGATTTATAAGGATTTGATCAATACTGCCAGGGTACTGCACTATTTGTTTTGACATTAAAATATTTTTCGAGGTGCTATTAAAATGAGAATATGGTAGCTATACTATCATATATGTAAGGTGTGAGGTATTCTCTTATGTGTGTTAGTTAGTGCTAATTATTCTCACTCTACAATTTAATAAAAAAAATCCTTTCTATATTTTCCGTAACAGGTTTTATTTTCTTATTTATCGATCGATATGCTCGATTTCAGACTTAAATACCGGTCATCTTGTATTTAAGGAAAGCTTCGATTAGTTCAATGTAAAATGGAATGATTTAAAGAGGTGTGTCACTAAATAGTTTTATAAGTGTAGCATCCTTAAATTAGACAAAATAGTATCAGAGAAGCCAAATTCCTTAATGTTTTTAGTTGTATTTAATATTTTAATGATGTTACGATGAAAAGGAATAATGATTATAGTAACTTGTAAACTAATTTGCTATTTTGTTTGATCAATTTAAAAACAGGCCTTTTTGTCATCCTTTTGCAATATTGGTACTTTTTCTAATAATGGTTTAAACCTTCGTAAAGTAGAATTTTACGTCTTTTCATCCTGCTGTTGAGCATTTGTAGTTTGATAGATACTTTCTATGATAACAATACGGTGAAGTTCTTTTCAATGTAGACAAACGTGGATTGTTTCACTTATTGTGCTTTTCTTGATTCAAAAGATTTAAAAGTGTTATGGAGCCAAGGAGCCTATAGAGAAAGGTTAGAATGCCTATAAGGGACGGCTAAGTGAAATTTATGAAACGTTGTCCAAACGCTGTAGTCATTTTAAAGGGACCACAACCAACGAAAACGACAACAATTTTTTTCGATTACGTTTATAAGACCATAATGGATATACAGGTTTAGGAATGACGTTTAGGAATGTCTGGGACATGATCGAATCTACATATTTGTATAGTGATCCCCTCCTCCGAATGACGTCATCAACGTAAAGTTCTAACAATTACTATCCTATACTTGTCAATGAACCAATTAAAAACCATTGATAGGTCACAGCATACGTTTGAGAGGAAATGAGACATAAATAAATAACACGCAGCTATTATTAATATCTATTCGAGGAACAAGTGCCATACGAAACTATTTTAACTTCATTGTATGACCATGGGAATATCAAGAGATGCACCACCTATAATGTATACAACGAAGCTCTCACACCCCGACCCTCTCACAATGAAAATATTTGCTACACCTGTTCGGAATGTTTTTATTACCACCATAATTCTGTTGTTTGTTTTATTCAACATTCGTTAAGATCTGTTAAGATCAGGGGATTTAATGTTTGAAAGTAGGGGGTGGGGAACCTGTGGAGTAGTCTAAGGGGGGGGGGTGTCCCTGCAGAAATGTGTTGTATTTAATAAATGCCCTTTATGTAATATGGTGCACTATTTATAGATTATTTTCCAGTACTAGTTGTGTATTACAAAATGTAATCATGCTATCGCATGAAAGTGTTGCTAGATTTAATAAGCGGCATAAAAAGTAACAAGTGCATTTAAATATGAATCGTCACAATTAGTGGATCTTATTTATAGCCTGTGTAATGACATTATGAATAAGTATACAATTATCGCAGAGTTTTCAGTATTGCTGTGGCATAACCAACCAATAATACCGACCGAATTGGATAAAAAAAAACTCAAGGTCTGGGAAAGATTTGGGGCAAGTATCCCTCCTTTTAGACCATTCGACCGGTTTAAATATCTCTTCGACCACTAATACGTAGACTAGACTATCACAGAATCAAAGTAAGGTTTTAAGATGTATCAATTTCCCACTTTCTGAAGAGATATGGAAGTCATAATCGAATATTATTTGTTACTTATGAGTTAACACTAATGCATACCGAACAAAGACCGCAAATATGATCTTTTATTTGGTTTTCGTTTAACATTTGTAGATTTGTGTTTTTAGAAATACCAGCTTATATCAATAAGAGCAACCTGTAAAATTAGTATACATGTTGGTATAGCTGGAGTACTGATTAGTTCATGAATATGATAAAACTCATTAATTGATTTTAATATGGACAATTAGTAATAAACGGAATTAGATTCAAGTAAATTAAGAAAATAAATTGAACGAGATACAAAGAAGCTGAATGTGACGATTCAAGTATTTACATTAACTTTGCTAATAATCTTTCACATATTTACATCATATAGGAGACTTATATATTAATATAATCCCTTCTAAGAATATTACATCATGGAACAAGATGAGGGAAGGGGTGGGGATTTTGAATGGGTAACTTGAAGATGGGTGGGATAAGCTGCTAGCGAGAGGTGTGATGTGGATCTTGAACAAAGTGGTATTCGCTGCCAAACTCCTGAATTCAGCACTGTTACGGCAATTGACGAGCCATCTCTGCTTTGTAACCCCCTTTAATAACCCCTCCCCCCCTCCAACTCAAGAAGTAAAAAAAATAGCAAACAAGAAAAGAGAAAACAGGGAAGACAATATTAAACCACTAAAACTACATCTATTCAATAATTTACGAAACAGACGACATAAAGTTAATTTTCTTAAACACTAAAATTATTCAACAGTTTATGCGGACCATTCGTGCCTATACTGCACCACTGCATATAGTACCACCTCACCGTAATTAATACAAAGTGAACCTCAAAACTACGTAGTACAAACGTACGAAATGATGTCGTAAGTTTTAGGTGGTAATAATGGAACGCAAAACTCTTTTGTGCTCTCTCGAGAAGACCTAGCTGGATTTAATGTTTAAAGGTTGAAAACATTTCTTTTCAAATATTAATTTTTTTGCTTCGTCCGTCTTTCTTAATCTCTTTTTGGGATCGTGAAGAGGACTAAATAGGGAAGGCCGGGAGTATAAAGAGTAGGAGATAAGTGTAGTCTTCAAGTCTCAATGTGTGTTTGCCAAATTTTAACTTCGACTTTTCCAGCTTTCTGCCCTAAAAGCTCAGTAAAAATAACAACGTTCTATGCAATTTTCATATTTATAATCATTATTTTTATTGATTTATCGGTCATTAAACATTTGAGCTGAACAAAATTCGCCAGATTTTCTTAACGAATCCGTAGATTCTACAAACTGCATTCAAAATTTGCAAGCCCCGCCAAATAGATCATGCGCCAATCAAATCTCTCTGTTTTGTTAACGACCGAGGCCTGTGTGCTAGCCTGTGTTAGGTCCATTCTCTAAAATAGCATACATCTTTCTTTCGGTCTTACCGATGTAGCTTGCGAAATGTGTCTTTCCCTTCCATTGCAAGAATAAACAGGTGTTTTTTGCGTTTCCTCCGTGAAATTGGGTTAAAAAAATTGGACGATACGAGTATATATAGGTTACATTTGTGTAACAAAATGCTGATATGGGCGGTCGCAGTGATTTTACGGTAAATTGTTCGCACCAGAAGGGCAACAGAAAATAAATTTCTTTCTATCGATTACGACAGCTTTGCTCCATTAAACCCACCTACCTGGTCAGAGTGCATTTAGAATAAGAAATATTGAATCTGCTTCCGAAGTTTTCCAAAAATCATCAACAAACACACATTGAGACTTTAACTTCATAGGTCGAAAATTACTGAAATTCAGGGCTTTAAGTTGGCATAATTACGATCCTCAACGTATAGCATTCTCTTCCATTATAGCTTCTAAAACCAGTTAAGTTTATTCACGCTTAGATATTATAGCTTAACATTGTAAATAAACATAATACTATCAGAAAAAGCAAAATCCAATTTGGATCTTTGGAGGCATTAAATATGGTACTTTAGAGGGCAGCATTCCTCCATTTATCATATTACATTAACAAAAATGTGTAAAGAGGAAGATATTACTTGGATTGCTTACTATGGGTAATTTGTGTACAGTCTTCTATACGTCATATAACCATTCAACATTTGATATAACTAGACAAAATAAACATAACTTACTGATTGAAAGGGTACTGCTCAGACATAACTGTTGATAAATATACATTGAGTTGATCAAATATTAATTGGGAAAAAAGTTGAATAACATGTCGAATCTGTTTTTCCCATCGACTAATTTAAAGATGATTAGAAATTTTCGGAGAGTTTTTTTTCTATGAGATAACTGACTTAAAATAAAGATATATAATATTTATGGCGACGTAAATATAATTATTTTTATCATTTTATAACTCATGTCAGTAGATGAGAATCGTAAATGAACAATGATGAACTCATGAACAAAATTATGATTATTATTTTGTTGTTACACTAGTATTACTTTCTTTTTCTTAGATAACATTACTAAACCTCTTATTATATCTCTGAACATACAGCAATACTTGATGAAACTTTGACGTACTCGCATCTCTTAGACAGGTCGTATCTTCATCTCAGTGTATTTGATGTGATACTTGTCTCCAGGCAGAAAGCGCCAGAATATGCTATAATCATCGTTCGCTGTATGATATTTACCGTTAAGGTTAATCTGCGCGCAATTATTGTACCACCAGGCACCTTGGCGAAGAACAGCACAGTTGGCGGTGATTGTTACATCATTGTCCCTGTCGAAAGTACTAAAGGGATAATTCTGATGATATCTCAAAGCAGAACTATCTGGGGGATTGTCACCTGTCGAGGCGATTGAGAAAGAGAATCACTCTGGTATGACTTACAAATGCTACAGTGACGTCCGTATATAAAAAAAAAAAACAATCATAATTTTGATCGTTAATATTTGTCATGTTTGGCTAAATATCAGATCAGGTTTATAAAAGACAAGCATAATTATTTATTGGTGATAAGATAGAGCACATGATTGAATGGAATTAATTGAAGCAATGGTATTAAAACAACGTGGAATCAATCAACCACACCCCACCCCACTCCACCCACACCAAATAAGGAAAGACAAGATAGAAGAACACAAGAAGACTATTTCTTAGCTATGTGATTGAGAACATGATTCAATAATATGAAATTAATTTCAGCTGTTAGGTCTTTCACAAATATTAAAATTGCACGGTTCTCATTTACTTGCTATCTAAGATATTTACGAAGCGACCAGTTTATGGTTATTTCACTTAGAGTTGGCAATACTCCCATGCATGCATAAAGTTTAATCTTAAACAAAGGCCATAGTAGTAAAAGACAGTAAGCCTACGATGTGTACTACCTTAAAAATTCACAAACACTAGACACTGATAATTCTAAAACTCATACGCGTAGGAATCGGGGGTAGGTGAACCATTCCCAAGCAATCCCTTCACCTCCAATGGGTCTAAATCTGGGGAGGGGAGGATCCCCCTCCCCCTGGTCTCAAGGTAAAAGGTAAAGTAATACGACCAATACGAAAAAGGTTGTTACAGTTATGCGCAATGGTTCGGCTGGGTATTTAATCATTTGTGGGGCGAGTACCCTGACCCTCGACGGGGTATTCGGGCGTTCGGGTCAAGCCATCAATTCCACCACCGGAAGTTATCTGTAGAAACCCTTTGTGTTAAGTCATAAGAGAGTATATAAATTCAAAGAAATGTGTTTTTTGTCTGCTATATTGCGGGCTGTCATGTGCGAGGAAACCGCATCTAAAAGTATTTCATTCTAAACATTTCTCGGAGAGCCCCCACCCTTTTCCACCCGCTGGGAAATAGTAGTATTCTGGCCTGTCAGATGACTGGAAATAGCATATGAAGTATTAAATTTTAAATATTTTTTTCGGAGATTCCCTTACCCCCACTCTCCCTTCAAAAATGCAATAAAATGAGTTAAGGTGCCTGGAACTCATATCTAAAGGTACAGCATTTAAAAATCTTTTTGAGAAGGCCCCAATCAACCAGCAGTCCAGTGGAACTGGTGGTAGTTTGGGCTGTCAGGTGCCTGGAAATCGCATGTAAAAGTGTTCAATTTAAAATGCTCGGGGCCGACCCCCTGCCGCTCCCCCTTCGGTGCTTCGATTATTAAATGTCCTTTCATCACCTCGGAAAAATTCCGTCCCCGCCCCCAGGCTTGAGAATGTCCCTGCCCTCATGCATATTGCCATCTCTTTATTTTGTTAAGTTTAACTCAGTAACACTATTTAATATTACAAAACATTCATGAAATTGCTTTAAAACATAATTGATAGCTCTGGTTGTCATTTGTAACGTGACCGGATATGACCGGATCTGAGGAATGTTATTAACATTGCATTTAAGAAACGAAGGAATAATAAAGAGTACGTGCACTTTGTGGTTATCATTATTTCTCGTATACGAGGCTAAACGAATAATAACTCGTACAGTTCCAGCAGCCACAGATTTCTTAGACTGATCTGATTGATATGTCATTATATTGATATATTCGATAGTTTGGCCAAAACAGGAATTCCCCGCAAATTGCAACATTCAATTTGGAGGCCATCAATGAATATAATGATATTCACTGGACCAGTGCAATAATACAAAAAAAAAAATTGAACCCACTACCAAACCTACCTTGAGATGTTCCACTGTAAGTTCCCAGTTCAGACAGTCGATAATTGTCACTTTCATCGTTGATGCGGAACAAGTCATACTTAGCGAAGTATGGAACTCCTTTCAGGTTCACCAGATCAATCCGGATTTGATATTTACCTTGGTTGGTGAGGTAATACAACTTATCATTTCCCAACCAAAACTCATGGTCGAGCTCACCAAAGCCTTCTTTATATCCCTGCCAATTACGATAGAAGTTAACGGATCCATCAACACGACGTTGGAATACCTGTTGGAAAATAATTAAAACATGACATTAAAACCAGGAAAGATATTTTTTAATCAGAACTCAATATTTATATCAATAAGTTCAATAGGAAATTGATAAGTGACCAGAATGTAACTAATTGAAAACCATTTATGAAAATATTCTGTACATAAAAGAAATATCAAAATAGGAATAAAAGCTAGCTTCATAATATGAATGTCATTCGTTATTGACAGGTCTTGCTATTATGTTGTCCTCTTTTACTGATATATCACTTTAACCTCAACACCGGTTTACTATTAGTTACTAAAACCATCGCTCCTTCCATTGCTACCAACTTGTTTTAATTTTATTCTTCAATTTAGTCTCGTACTTGGTAATTATAAGTTTTGTCTTCACTTATCATCGTATGGAACGTATTTAGCATTCCAAGATTGATAAGCTTGTTAAAGTGAGAATTAAATATTCAAAAAGTAACAAACGTTCAACGTGATGGAATAATCCCTTCAAAATGTTCCTCCAAATTAAAACGTATGTAGTCATTCAGTAACAGGACAACTTTAAACTGAGTGCCAAAATAAATCTTCAAAATAGCAAAGAAATGTTTGGCTAGACCGGGATTCAAACGGAAGTAATTAAAAAAACATATATCATAAATAATAAATACCAATTTTGACCTTAGCGCTTCACGGGAAGTGTTCCTTTACTCAATTTATTAGGAAACCGACGGCTCTTAATGTATTCACTGAAAAGGATTAACATTCGTTACTTTAACATGCCGAATGCAATTTGACAATACTTTCAAATCTGTTTGTTTTTACAATAATAATTGTTATAAGTAGGCTTGTCTTTCTCCAAGTTAAAACTAGTGGAAGCAGATGTTCATTTTGTAAATATAGGAGGAAAGCTTAAAACACCTGTTTTGGACTATATTTTTTACATTGTCTTTTATTGATGTTGAAGCACGAGTTCGAAGAAAACAGTTTTTTTTTACAAAACAAGTTGTCTTCCTTGATTTTGTAATGGGTTGTAGTCATTCATACAACTTTCTTGATTAACATTTCAAAAGCTATCGTAATTCGCAAAAGTAATAATAAAGGAAACGTCAAACTGGTATACTCTACATGTCTAACACCAATTCCTTACTTTTAGTGGGTAACACTGTTCAATTGTGTCATACTGTATGCTACTTACCGTCCATCCTCCTGCGCCAGCCATATTACAGGAGACATTAAAGGCTGATCCATTCCAATTAGCTGGTTTGACAGTGTATGTGTCATTGGTGGTGAAACCAGCATTGAACCAGTCCAGACAATTTGTCATATGTTGACAATTCTCCCCGTTACCTTTGAAACCGTAACTGCAGTAACACATGCGCACATCGTTGCGCTTCTCACAAACTGCATTAGCGCTACAACTGTAAGCTGCATTCACAACTACCTGTCCATTAGTACAATTATACATCCTAGTACAATTGGAATTCACGAGAAATGAACCATTCTAAATAAAACAGTAAGAAAACGATTGGAATCACTTCGAATACATCATAATAAAAATAACTTTTAATTCCATAGGAACCGTGAACTGAACAGTGATAATAAACTTGACATTTCAAAGAAAACAGATCAGCCATCGAGAGAGTTTGTATGCTATTTGACTTCCACTCTGACGGATATCATTAAAACAACTGGATCAATATAGTAAATCATAATGACACATCTGCTTATAAATAGATTAAAAGCTAAAAGAGAATTGTTATAAACAAATGGATTTCTCATCCTTTACTATTAATGCTTCTTAAACTAGTTAAACAATTGCATACATCGTCTCTTGATACAGAAACAATGACAGACAAATCCTCTACAGAAGAACTATGTTATAAACAAAGGATATATAATCCCTTTACTAGTACCCCTTTACTGTCACGTACTTTTCCTTCTTTTCGAACTTTACTGGTATAATCCTGCCTGTAGGAAATAGGACACCTCAGATAAGTTTGTAGAAAAGTCAACTTTATATCCTCTCATTTACTCCAGATCTTCACCCTTTATTTCCACTAAGTATGATATTCATTCACCCCCCTCCCCCCACTTACACACACTTCGCTTATTTCACCGTTGCATCACTTTACTAAATGATCCTCCCTCCAACACAATCAACCCGTTGCAACGTTCTCGACCATTTGTTCCATCAGTATCGATATTGCATCTTTGAAGTAAAATAACCTCCATGAAAAAGCATTATCTTGATGACATACTATTCCGAGGACAACATTTCACGTCTTGAAGAAGCTAGCATATATTCTAATATCCACACTGACCAGACAGCCAGACATATGGTCCAACGTCTTTGTTATAGTGCTGTCAAATTTAAATAAGTTTAAAGTTATTGAGATCTCACCAGAATTTCGACATTCTCAGTTGACTCGAAGCAGTTTGGATGGGTGCTAGAGTAGGTGGAGTGGTCTCTTAGGGAATAAGTACTACCTTTGGTAGAAGGCTGTACATCGGTGTCTTGTTCCGTGGACTTGGGGTTTCCATGAGTAGTAGTCTCCTCGTTTGTAGTCCGCCCTGATTTGTCAACTATTGTAAGTCATGATATATGAAAAGCAAACGTTAGAAAAGTTGTGTAAGTTTATATTCCTTCATTTGCGTTTTCAGTTTCGAGTGCCTTTTATCCTCGTCTTCTTAATCATGATCATCATCATGATCATCATCATGATCATGATCATGATCATGATCATGATCATGATCATGATCATGATCATCATCATCATCATCATCATCATCATCATCATCATCATCATCATCATCATCATCATCATCATCATCATCATCATCATCATCATCATCATCATCAATCATGATCATGATCATGATCATCATCATCATCATCATCATCATCATCATCATCATCATCATCATCATCATCATCATCATCATCATCATCATCATCATCATCATCATCATCATCATCAACATCATCATCATCATCATCATCATCATACTCTAGAACCGATCTTAACATTCCTGATGTCTACCTGTTTTACTTATTTTCTTCTGTTTTCTTGTCCTCCTGCTTCCGAGAGCTTCTTTGGTTTATCATGGGTGGATACGTCGAACTATTTATACATATTATGAAGACTGTGTGGAAAATCTAATTTTTCAGCTGAGGCAAAGCTATATAGGTAATGCGGCTTGAATTAAGTCTTCATACGTTGCTTTGAAAAATACCAAGAAGTTACTTATAAGAAAAAGAACACGAAATTAAGTAAAACATAACCCAAGACAAATATCTGTTGGAATCAGATGTCGGGTACGGAAACAACAATGTGCTAAATACTACCTTTGGTAGAAGGCTGTACATTGGTGTCTTGTTCCGTGGACTTGGGGTTTCCATGAGTAGTAGTCTCCTTGTTTGTAGTCCGCCCTGATTTGTCACCTATTGTAAGTCATGATATATGAAAAGAAACGTTAGAAAAGTTGTGTAAGTTTATATTCCTTCATTTGCGTTTTCAGTTTCGAGTGCCTTTTATCCTCGTCTTCTTAATCATCGTCATCATCATCATCATCATCATCATCATCATCATCATCATCATCATCATCATCATCATCATCATCATCATCATCATCATCATCA
>KN883221.1:22462-32741 GCA_000934455.1 Apostichopus parvimensis | reverse complement strand
ATGGATACATGCGATGTATTCTATACGTATTGATACAGAGAAATTTAAACTCAAACATCTTAAAATGTTACGCTAACAAATGTTATCAACATTAAGTCTATGCCTACCGTCTAGAAATATTTATCATAAATGAACAGAAATGGCATGAAAACTACGAAAGGTGAATTTATCGCGTGCGCTATGTTTTCGTTATTGCGGCAAATGAAACAAGAGAGCAGTTTAGACCAATTTGACCTGTGACCTACATTGACCTTTAACCTCGATCTTTAATAACGACATAAGAAACTATTTCATAATGTTGTCCTATTATTCTCTCCATATCTTTTTCCAACATACTGACAAGCAGGAAAATGGCTAAAACAGTTTTGGGGTATTTGACCTTTGACCTATATTGTCATCAATCACGCAGGCACGAGTTTACATGGTCAGGCCCTTGATCATATTTACGGTCTAGGAGGAATTCGCGACACTGCTTTGCACAATTTAGGCCAATTTGACCGCATTTGACCTTTGACTCCGACCCTAAACACCTAAATCTGTCCTAATTTAAATTTTTCTCATCATTTTCTACATATCTTGTGGTTTAATGCCATTTTCCCACAAGCTGAATTGCAGAAAGAGGCTAAAAGCCAATTTTTAGGTTAATTGACCTTTGACTTCTGACCTTTAACCTATGTATCATCGGGGTGATTCATGAATCACGCAGGCACGAGCTAACATGGTCACCAAGTTTGAACTTGGTCTATGTCTAGGTCTAGTTCTAGGAGGAGTTCCCGACACACTTTTTTTTATCACATTCCTGATGTGGGGTGAAGAATAATATATCATCTAGGCGGATGAGATAAAAAACATATATTTATATGAAGATGCCCCACCCCCTCCCCCTCCCCCACCCGATGTTTGTATTTATGCCTTTATAGTAGATACAAAATCAGGGAGTTTCATAAAGTGATTTGTGAGTTATAGGTATATAACGAAAATGTGAACAAAAATCACTGTTGAAAAAATATACTACCAAATACGGTACGAAGTTCAGTTATTAGATGCATGCATGTTCGCCCTATCTAACGATAACATACGCAATGATGGCGCTCTGTTGGATTATATTATAAAGGGAACCATACACGCAACCTGTAATAGAATAGGCTACATGCATTTTCACAGTGGCAATTGTTGGGTTTCAGTGCGGGTTAGGGGACGGGGTGAGATGCCCCCTTTATATGTATCACCATTGAAGAAGCTTTTTCTCCAATCCTCCTTATGACCCCTCCCTCCCCCCTCCCCAGTGCCACCTCCCGATCAGCTGATCTCAGCCTGTCCACCTGAGTCATTCGGAAACATTAAGATGTAACGTGCTGCATTGGTATTTATATGCTGTATTTGTGTTTCATATATGCTATTCTTTTATTTAATATACAGAATTGTTATTTGATATGCTGTATTTGTATTTCAAATGCAGCAATTGTATTTTATATACTATATTAATATTTAGACTATTTCTGTCATATTTTTGTTTTTATTTTGCAGGTTTGTATGATTCTCGAGATGGTAACTAATGACTGCTATAATATCCTGTACTACGTCACAACACGCCTAGTGTTAATGGATAGTATATTTAGCCCGTTAGTATACGCTAGGATAGACAGATACTCGGAAGCATACAGAGCGTTAACATGTGGGCCTTGTCGTCTTTGTGGACATACTCAAACCTTCCCAAACGGTTTAACAGGTAAGATTAACTGTTAAACTATAGGGTTCATTAGACCGACAACATGAACAGTTCTTCATCTTCACCTTCTCCTTCTCCTTTTCCTTCTCCTTCTCCTTCTCCTTCTCCTTCTCCTTCTCCTTCTCCTTCTCCTTCTCCTTCTCCTTCTCCTTCTCCTTCTCCTTCTCCTTCTCCTTCTCCTCCTGCTTTGTTTTTATCTTCTTTCTTTGCCATTTTCCTACAGGACAACAATTGTGCAGATTTTCATAGACTCTGCAATGGAGTCAGACAGGACGATTTGGTGGTGTGGGAGGGTTTGGTTGGGGGAAGGGGCAGGGAATACAGACCCGGGGTCCGGGGTCAATTATAGCCCCGGGGAAATATGGGATAAATAATTATTTTCATAATATACGTCGTGAAAAATGAAGACTTCAATAAGGTGGTCCAATGACATATTTACCCCGGGACCCCATCTGGCTCCCCTCGACGTCACTGTATGGAGTATGCTACCTTAATTAGTCATTTGTAATTATTCCGTGGTACGCATGAGCGCCTTAGACTCTGACGTCATTTCAAGCTTCGCAACTTCATATGTGTTTTATATACCATCATATGCCATACTGCGCAAATTTATCCTGCGGCTAATTCCGGCAATTTCAATAGTTCTTTCAAAAAATTAAAACGAAAATATCTGAATAAACCATAATCCTGATGTTTTGTTTGTCTTCTACTTTTTCATACACTCTGTAGCGAGTGAAATCAAAAGGGTCACAAAGAGGTTGGCTTTAGAAGGATGTGAAAGTCCCGGTATAAACATGAGAAACTACAGCAGGAGAGGACATGAGAGAAAGCCGAAGTCATGTAACGTCATCATCGAAGGGAGTTGCTCCGAGCTGACGGGAATTAGTGCAATACATAATTTTGAAGAAGAGATCAAATCAGACGAAAAAATCTGGACGGAACAGATGAAATTTGAACATTTCGGTTGCCATGGTGAAATTAGGAGACGATCTGATTCGGGATACACCGGTGGTGGTGGGCTTAGTTTAAGAACAGATTTTTCATCTCTTAAAAGATCCACTTCAGATACGTATTTAAATGAAGGATTTGAGCGCACCTCTTCCGAAACTTTCAATCCGAGAGGAAAACATACTGACGGAAGATTAAAGGAGCTTTATCATCATCCCATACCACAAATAAGCATTACATCATCATGTGATGTAATCGACCGTAATTTTGAAAGCGCCAAAAGCGGTTACCAAAATGGTGGATGTGATAAGACGGACAATATTAATACCACTTCGATCGATCATAAGGAACACGGAAATAAACAGAGAAAAGATTCAGACTTTCCGACAGGTAAAAACCAACCGGACGTAAATTTGACAAAATCAACTGAATGTCACCACAGAGAAAGCGAAATCAAGACCAGCATATCCAGCGGAGAGAGTAATATGACAGTATTATTGCAAACCCGGGTTGAAAGCCCTGGAATTAGATTAAAGCTTGAACTTTTAAGTTCCAGCGGCTTAATTAGTCATTATAAGGAGGAGAGCAGAGCTGATAGGTTAGTCGAGCCTTCGTCACAAAGATCGCCGCCATCATTTGGATACAGTAGATCCCATTCGGTGGATTACAGCGGCGATGGTGCTGTTCAGATCAACTATCAATTAAAAACTTTCCACCAAAAGGAAGGAGAAGACGGAGGAGGAGGAGGAGGAGGGAAGCAGAGGCTGAAGAACTCAAGTGACAAAGCCGCTCAATATCTTGCGTTCCAAGGAACTGAATCGAAGGAGACATATTTTAACAAAGGAAATATCGCGACAACATTATGAACCATTTGGTGATGATGGTAATTCTCATCCTTCTTTCTTCCACCCCCACCCCTCCCCTTCACCCTTCCTAACCTTCTCCTGACCGTAATCAAACAAATTTTGCAAAGCATGTCAGAAAAGGTTAAAACTATTTGGTCGGTCCATATTTCTCTTAACACTTCATTATTCTACACACCCCCACTTCAACTTTTGTGTATACTGTGATGCCGTTGGGTGATGTATAAATGTCGCCCTCTATTTCTCTAAGCTACACTGTTTTTAGCCACATGTGCTTTCCATATGGTCAGTGACGTAAGTATTACAGTCACGTGACGTCTGCTCACCAACTCAGCTGAATCAGATCTCGAGACTCTTGCCTCAATCTTAGCTCCCGTTCTGAATCGTTCGGTTTGGTAGTATAGCCCTGGCTCTGACCATTTTGGTCGTATTTGTATCTGTTTTGTATTCGTCTTTTATACACTTTTGTACGTATCGTTTGAGGACTCTACTTCGGTACTGAGTCCTCGTTTGTGACCAGTTTTGTTTAAAGAGCGTGTTTTTCTATTTATCACGGAGGGCTTCATGCAGATGTTAAGTCTGTACCGTGGTTGAGTGTAGTAATAGATTACGAAACCTATTCGTTCTTTACTCCTTTATTTATTGATATATATTTTTGGGATGTAATAGCGTATGGAAGCTTAAAAGTGCCATCAACATAAGAAAAACTTTGCCCAATAAGTTGACATTTTTCAGAAAATTGGTTAGATAACAAAATAATATCTTATCAAAATCAGAAAAATGTTGGATTGCTCAGTTGCTTTAACTGAGCAATTGAAAATTTTCCCGCAAATGTTTAATTGACAACTTGATGGCACTGTTAAGCTTCCGTAATTAGCGAGATTCAAGGCTCGTTGTTATTAACACACTGCCATCGAAGCCGCATTTGTTTCATAACACCATCGATTCGCAGAAGGGAATTTTTGGGCGCCCCGGACTTCATGCTGAATACGTGACCTGGTGAGGGGCTATATTTGATTGTATGGTTGCTTTTAAAGGACATAAAAGTATTTTCTTTTAAAACCAAAAACGTTGATTTTTTAAAATAGCGCCATCACTTTTTTGAAGTGATAATTTTCTCGTTTCGTTGGCAACAGCTAATCAGACGTTCTGTAGGTGGACTAAATCAAATTGGAAAGCATAATATATATATATCTTTTTTGGTCCAGCAAAACTGTCACGAGGGTGCACGTGGGTCTCCAGAAACCTTAGGGAAATTATTTATTCAGCATAGATACGATAGTGACATTAAATAACATACACTATAGGGAACAACCACAATCCACACTTCCCACAAAGAGCGAGCAGTTTCGTTCAATATAGTATAATTCAAATTGAAAGACAATGAGGGTTAACTCTATATTGGTCTATAGCAGGGGTTCCCTAACTGGGGTGCATGAACCCCCAGGGGGTGCGTGAGTCCATCCCAGGGGATTCGAGAGACGTTTCTGTAAGTCAAAACTAGAGTACTTTTTGTTGAATTAAAATCTGATATATCATATAATTTAGAAATGTACAAAAGTCGTACCTATCGACAAACTCTACAATATTACACTATGAACTTGATCTTTTACGAAGCACTGTTATGCGTATTATAGTATAATAATGACTCAGATCGTGTCTCGAAATGTTGGGGGTTCGTGGACAACTCTGACATCCACAGGGGGTTCGTGGGGGATAAAGTTAGGGAAACCCTAATCTATAGAATACATGGAATAAAACAATTGTTGGGATTCCTTTGTATCTTCTTAACAAAACTTTAATTGGACAGTGAAACTCTCTGTCGATCATTTCAATATAGATTAACTGAGGATGTTCTCAACTTTTCTAAGATACTTTTTAAGAAAAAGTCGCCCAGGAAAGAACCTGGGCACGAAAACCAAAGTACCGAACGACTGATCCGCTCTCAACCCCATTCCCCTTTCATCGGGACTGTGGCTGTGTGATCATCGTCGGGGGTGCATCACCATTCCCCTCGAAAGAGAACAACTTTTCTAAGAATGCAGACTACCTATACGTCAGTGGTCAAACCTTGATACTGACAGAATGGCATTGAGCTCTGGTTGCCATTCTATTACTTCTGCAAGTCAATGCGCTTGCATTCCAATGAACAATAACATGCGGACATTACTGCATGGGGACGTCAACAGTGGTACATATTAAGCCAAACACGTTATGGGCTCTAACACTCTTTGTCAAAACACGTTTCATATTCAAACCGGTATTTTTACTTAATGGCCACCTTTACTTCACATCTGAACAATGTATAGCTAAAGAGGTTGATGTCTACTGACAAGGTTTATTTACTGTCGTATTATGTTATATTGTTCAGACGTGTACGACAGGAGCTTTTCTCTATATACTTCAGGACTCAAGACTGAAATGTTTACTTTATAATAGTGCTGCTGCAGCCTAACACTATATTTATTCTAATGTTGGACGTGTAACGAAGGACAGGCAATAAACTAGCTCATAGTTAGTTCTAGTTCTTCTTCTTCTGTAAGGTACGTATGCGATTCCATTTAACTTTCCATATGCTGTCTCCAACTGTCAGTTGTGTCGAGGTGGTCGAAATCTATAGTGATGCAAAACTCGGCCTCTGAAACAAAAACGTTATGTCCTTATATGAAAAGAATTAATAAAATCGAAAACTGCGAGGGGCAACCAGGAGCCGGAAGGATTGGAGGATGAAAGTCATGGTCATCACCAGGGGTCGGACACGACTCGACGGCACAAGGTAACAAGGTAATAAAATCATTACTGTGTAAAATACTTTTTAAGAAACAGTCGCCCAGGAAAGAACCTGGGCACGAAAACCAAAGTACCGAACGACTGATCCGCTCTCAACCCCAGTCTCCTTGCATCGGGACTGTGACTGTGTGATCACTGATCGTCGGGTGTGTATCAACATTCCCCTCGAAAAGGCAACAGATACTATACATGATCTTAGCCAAAAGGCCGAGAAGCGTAATATGAATTCAATCGAAAACTGACAAGGAAAGATGAAATTAGACATATTTCAGGGAAGGAAGGGAAAGGCAGTAGCGGAGCTAGGGCTATTGGTCAGGAGGGGCGAGAATCGTCTGCAGGGGCGCTTTCGACACTATCTAAGCGGAGCGCCACCACAGGTTGGCGCGTAGCGTACAGAAATTTTTTGAGTAAAGATACTCCCTAGATCGCCGGAAAGGACCCTTTCTGGGCCTGGCTAATTTGCAGATAAACGAAGAATGAATAGGTGTAATCGCCAAATTACACTAACAAAATGTGACAAACGTCAATAGGTAGATGAGAGCGCAATAAGAAAGTCAATGAATCGCGAATAAGTAAAAAGTGGTAAAGTGCTGAAAAGGGCGCCAGCAGTCCATTTGAGTCCGTCAGGGGGGGGGGGGCATTCGCCCCCCCCTGACTGTATGGACGCTCCGCCACTGAAGTTGGGATATAGCCTACTGTATTGAATGGTTAGTGGCTCGCAGTGAAGGGGTTTCCATGCTGTTGTTTTACCGCGCCTGAATCTCATGTTGCAAGTCATGTGCCAGTATTTACATGGCTTGGAAAAGAATGATGCAAAGTTATACAAATGCAACGGAAAGTGCAGATTTTATTCCTCATCATAATACAACTTTGATCAATGTTTCACCGGCCATGAGCGACAATTCTTAATCTATATACAGTATATTAAAACGCTGGAATGGCGCCCTATACCCCCCCCCCCAAAGTAATTCTCGTGGAAAAGAATTAGTTCCCATAAAGCTATTCTTCTTGGAAAATATGGGATTGGGATTGGTATTTCAACAAATAATATGGTTTCAATGTTCACCGTACAAAAAAAGGTAGTAGCGAACTCAACAAGTTTTGTGGATGCAATTATTGTGATCAAACCGTTCCGTTTCTGGTGTTGTAACCGTCATGCGATCGTCAATAATATTACATAATCACCGCGTTAGCGCCCGCCTAACACACATACATTCCTTCTTGTGCACTGAAAAACTTCTCTCATTTTGCAATAAATAGGTTTTATCTGTAGCAGTGTAGAATATATTTAATTTCATAAATGATAATGCAACAATATTATGGTCATGATGTTAATCTGCCATTTGACCAAAACCTTTAAAAAAGGGTCTCGTGTGTTTGGAAAGTACTTTACCAATTCGTGTACAAGAAAACCGCTTAGATTTAATGATTAATTAAAAAGAGGGTTAATGAGCAAGAGAAAATGGAATGATATCTTTCGGTTGTCAACGATACCTCGCCAAGTCACCTTTTCGTATTAGAATTAGTAATGCGCAAAATACAAAGTATGCCAGACTCCAGTATTTCAACAACAACAAAATCTGTATTTTTTTTTATTTCATGCTTTCTGTTTTTATTTAATTTTCTCCTCCTCCTCTTTATATATATATATGAATATTGATGAGTACTATTTTAAAGTCACCTCGTCATTTTGCTACTTGAATACGGGTTTGATCATTTCCTTAATAAAGTTCAAAACATTTGATATCGTAACTACAACAACAACAACAAATGGAAAAATCTTTCCAACATTAAAAAAAATGTTTATTTGTTCCCTTGCTCTCCGTTGTATTATGTCTCTCTCTCCATTTTCCAAACCTTCCTCCTGATATTTATCTCTACATCTCCTTTGATTGAATTCATTCAAAATCGATAATTTACGTACAACTCTTTCAAATCTCGTTATATTTAAATTGAACAGAATACGCATAATAATTGATTCCCTACTTAAGTCTCTTCATCCCTTTCTTTATTTCATTCTCTCTCTTTCTCTCTCTCTCTCCCAATCTTTATTTTGATTTTAAAAACGTGGATAAGAAACACGGCTTTGTAATAATGTCTTACAAACACAATTTGACTACAGCGAATCAGAGAGTTCTGTTCTATTGTGAACAAAGAAATGAAGTCGCCATTTTTGTTACCATAGCAACAGAATCTACAGCGACGCGTTTATTTGAAATGAAGGACAATATTTTCTCCTGCCCTTTTTTTTTTTCTTCTTTCATCTCGTTTTGACGGTAACAAACGTCTGGCAATAACCAATTCCGTAGATTGTTCAAAGTAATTGCCTTCAAGGTTTTAGCAATGTTGAAAGTGAATCAAAGCCGATTATTTTGCAAAAAGGGGAATATATATACCGTGTCCATATAATGTATCTATGTGTGTAGTCATTATCACTGAAATCGGTTTGTGTATCGCTGGCTTGCATTTGACAGGATAACAAGCAAAACAATACTCTTGAGCTTAAAGCTCCATGGAATTAGACAAACGGTTTATTATTTTTCACAACTTATTTAGTTGTGCGTGTGTGTGTGTTTATATATTTTCTATTCTTATTTTAATTCTCTGTGGTATTTGATTCCCCAGGAGAATATACCATGAACCATTGATACAGTGGAGTGAAGTGGAATATATCATCACTTCGTTTAATATTTTATCAACTATGACGGTAAAGCCAAGCCGTTTATAAATATTGTGATCATGGCTTATACTATATCGACTTCATGGATTTAATATCTCGTATATAGGTCTCCGAGACGCTCTTGAAATAAGCTCGCTAAATCATCCGGAGAACAAGGCATGGTGAGTAAAACAAGCAGGTTGAGCACCAATAAAAAAACAAAGATTTTGTTTTAATCCTAGACCAGTAAAAAGTTAGATTCGTACAGTTTATTCATAGCAATGTTTTTCTCGCGCAAATGATTATTGAAAGCAAAGTGTCGATTATCTTTTTCAGCTTTACATGAGCTATGTAAATTCAAATTTTTAAAAACAAATTTAAGTAGCGAGATGGGCAAGTGGGAGATGATGGGTTAGCTTGAAATAGCTGTCTGTTTGTGGGATGGAGGGTGGTCAGAATCTCGTAATAGAAAACGATAAGGATATCCTTAGAGTAAGAGGTTTTGTCCCTCCCTCCCTCCACTCGCTTCCGCACCCCTTCCGATCCCATCCTCTCCTTCACTATTCTAATAATTTTATTACATAATAAAAGAACCCTTAATAATGTTGTCCTGTGTTTTGAATTGTCACGTTTCATATGAGTCCCCCACCCCCCCCCCCCCTTATCCCACTACCTTTCCTTGATAACGAATTACCTGGTAAACCACGACTTAGATCCATCCACAAAGGTCGCAACGTGCATTCATTTATCTTGTCTGTTTTGAGATGCTTCAAAAAATATAGCCTAGCTCCGGTATAACAGTGGAAATACTATACTAGTCATAGAAGTTAAACTGAACTTTATAGTCACTCTTTTGGTTAGACTGAATTTCACCCTTTTTAGAGTGTTCACATTGATCACTTTTTACCCTATTTAGAGTGTTCACATTGGTTCACTTTCACTCTTTTTAGAGTGGTCACATTGATTCACCTCACACTCTTTTTTTTAAAGTGTTCACAGTTGATCTCATTTTACTCGTTTTGAAGTGTTCACATTGATTCACTTTCACCCTTTTTAGAGTGGTCACATTGATTCACCTTACATTTGTTTTTAAAGTGTTCACATTGATCTCATTTTACTCTTTTTAGAGTGTTCAAATTGATAACTTTTTACTCTATTTAGAATGTTTACATTGATCCCATTTTACTCTATTTAGAGTGTTCACATTGATTCACTTTCACTCTTTTTAGAGTGTCACATTGATTCACCTTACACTCTTTTTAAAGTGTTCACAATGCTATAATTTTACTC
>KN883220.1:86851-101519 GCA_000934455.1 Apostichopus parvimensis | reverse complement strand
GATTCGAAAGTGTAAAGAATTTAAAACTACAGGGCAGAGATGGAAAGCAGCAAACACTGTCAGATGGCAGGTGTTACACAGGCCGACACACACCCAGAAATTTGTAAATTTATAGTAACACTAATTGTGTGCCTTTGAAAGGGTATTTTGCTTCGTGTACACATGTATAGCTAATTTGACCATGTTTTGATGACACTTTGCTGTGAGATATCGGCCACATTTCTCTTTCAAAAAATTGCTTAATAATTTTGTATTTAGCCTACAGTTGTTACTCACTGAAAGTGACATTTTCTGCACCAGACTTTATACAGTAACTTGGGTACTAAACATCAAGTCTACAAGATTATTAATATTAAATATTCTATCACGTGTACAGGGATTAAGCAGCAAAACACAAAAGATGAGTTAAAGAAGTCCATTATGTGGGTTACTCTCCGTTTGCTAAATTGAAAAAAAAAATAATATTAATAATTTAGGTCTACTCCTAACCACGACCTACACTCTCTGCCTTCTTTTCATCTCACTTCACGAGCCTCGTCCAATTACGACAGATCAAAGTATTTATTGCATGCATGATATGTACAGAGGAATGCAGACTAACTGTACGGTAAAAGCAACATTTAACACAGCTGGCTGTGGATGCAACCTGTAATAGTACACAATATACCTGTACGTGATCGTGATCATCCGGTTGCTAGGAAGGTTTGATAAAACTCAATTACGATACAGATCTCACACTTTAATGAAGTTAAAATTGCTTGTTGTTGGTTGTTAGTATTATATCTATATATGATATACACGTACACCTCTCATCTCACTAACTCTGAACTTTTATCGAGTGCAAACATAGAGCCACCCATCAACGGAGAGATCTTCGTCAGATCTTCGTATCAAAAATTGACTCCATATTTTCAATCATTAAGCGTAAGTAACTCACAAGAAGGGTAAATATGCTTTTTTGAAAATCTGTCCTAAAGGGCAAAAAAAGACCTCTCGGGAAGATATTTAAACTCACTCGTGCTATCCTAGCTCTGAGATTGTAAGGGTCGTTGAACTCGTGCTGACAATTAGCGTACCCCATCCCGAGACCGACTCCTCCTCCAAATGCGATCGGCCAGGGCCTTCCTGCAAATTGGATGATTAGAAAAATGAAAAGAAAAACTTGATGAGGATCCGATGAAGGACAGGGTCATGCTTCTTATGATGTCATAAACTGTCGACTGATATTTTAAAATTCCATGAAATTATCCTCATCTGTCCCCCCAAGCGATGCCCTTTTTTATATGATCGAAGGTTTACAAGCAATTAACCACGTTGGCTGCCTCCACGAGACTTAAGCAAGCTCCCTAAGCGCTAACGATATTGTCGTCATTTTGTCATCGTATCCGATCTTTTTCAAATTGCTTGTGATTGATGACGATCAGAGGAATAACAACAAGCGATACTTAAATAAGTCCTGGAAGTCATAACCTTTTAGATTATTTGGAAATATTTGTTTGTTCTGCAACATTTTTCTATACCACACAATGTCTCTTGCCTATAGATTATTACCTGATTATAACAGAGAGTTGTAATTAATGGCATGATCATTCAAGCAAAACAAATGAGTTGGTAGATTGAGAAGTTGAAAGGATGCTTGTGTTATATGTAAAATTCAGAGGTTTTCAAGCCAAACAGCTGGATATTGTGTACAGGTGGTGATAAACACGCAAGTTGAATCATTCAAATATGTTGTGTGTTGCCCTGGTTGGTGCTAATGTTTGAACCTCCAAAAGCATTACCAAATAAGACATGCCAGAAGTTTCATAATCTACACATTACCAAAATATTCCCAGATGTTGGATCATCTGTAAATAGGGTTACAGAAGAAGGTTAAGTGATTTTTATAACTTGTAGAAAAGCTCACAGTAATTACACAACTTAGAGTGGTCATTTTGAATGCAAATTTAATGTTACAGAGTCATCAGTGTTGCATCAGAATGTTAGCAAGAAAAATTTGCTGAGAGCTCTTGAAAGTAGTTTAAGAGGGAGGAGGGGGTATTTAGGGGAGGGGGAGGCTTGTTGTCAAGGAGGCAAATAAATGTTATGTTGCTGAGCTGAGAGCTTGGTAAATTTATGCTTTGAGGATGGCAGTACATGCTTCTTGAAGTTTGGTGATCTCTGCATGTATTATGCAACTTTCTAGCTTATTTAGGGGTAATATAAAAGACTTTGTATATACAGTAATAATGCTCCTTTTTTCGGACCCGGTATCATAACCCCCAACAGTTTCAAGAACGGGTGAAATTATAATGATTTTTAAACAATAAAATAAAGTAAACTTCAGCTCAAGTTGGCTGACATTTTGAAAAGAACAGATAAACAACCATGGCTTAAGAAAATATATCTAATTATAAAACACAAAATGAAACAGCTTCAAAGAACAAATGAAGTTTCTTTCAAAAATTCATCAAATGATATACAACACTTTGGTACGTTGTGTAAAAGATCACTGTTTCTCAAATCTCAGAGGACCCTTTTCTGAGGGCAGTATACAACAATTTCTTCTTACTGGAGAAGCAGTGTAAACTCGATAGAGGGACGTAAGAGAATATTTAGACTGAACAAATTACAGTGTTCTGCAGTAGGCCTACCTTAAATCCTTAATAATGTTTATTACATACTTTTCTGCATGACAAAAGTGTTTTTTTTCTTTTCAGATTGACAAATTATCTTATTTTAAATTTCAAGTGAACTGATATTTTTAAGATTGGTACAGTTCTTTGAGACCTGCCTTCGTGAATGAGACCAACTTACAACACACTGTACGGTACCTGCTACTGTAAGTCTGTATATTAGGAATGATAAGCTACAGCCCACAGCACTGTATAGACTCATGTAATTATTACATATTAATGTAATTATTAGGTAGTACTAATTAGCTTCATTAATTGGGGCAATAATCATTATCACTGTGTATTCTGCTTTACTGTATGTGTGTTACACAACTTACACTGTAGTATGAAACATTTGGCATGTGGGCCGATCATTGGTGAGAGACAAGGTCACATGTACACAGTACATATATGTACTGTATGTGAGGTAGTGTACAAGTCCCCCATGAATTAACTTAGAACTGTCATGATATAGCAGATCTACATATCTGCACCAGAAATAACAATTAAAGCAACCAAACATTCTACTTCAGTTTCATGGAAAATTTAGATAGCATTGCATGAAACGTTAACCCTTGACCTTTCAGCACAACTTGATTTACACTTTACAAAATACTGTACAATAATTTGGCAATGTGCAAATTGCTGTACACAAAATCCCACAATGTAAAAATAACATGGCAGTTTGTTGTACACTATGTTAGTTTCAAACTCCAAACACATACAAAATGTTTACACTTCAGTACTTATGTCATGACAGATGAGAACTTATTTTTGCAACGTTTATCACCTGGTCGGAGAGGATGGGGGTGGGGGTGGGTGGATTGGAAACATATCATGGAGAAGGGAATTTAGAAGGGAAGAGTCAACCATGTTCCGTAAAGTTACAAAACGACCTTTTTAAAATTATGGAAATGAGATACGGGAAACTTCATCAACTGAGAATTGACCTTCAAAAGTGTGCTACTGTACATGTATGGTTATCCATAGAACGGATAACATGATTGGAGACAAGGAAAAACACACTGGGGAAAGTATAAGCTGCACTCAAAATCTGCGAGCACTGATGCAGATGGAAGAAGGACTAGTTGATTGAAATTAAATTTCAGGCTCAGTCACCTGCTCAGGGATTTGGAGATCACTTATTGACAAATTAGTAGAAGAAACAGGTGCAAAACTAGCTGTATACATATATACTGTAGACTAGGATAAAAGCCCGGTCTTCATGCAAACAGGTCAATAGAAGCTTGGAATAAAAACGTTTCTAATCACATTATAAATCCATTCTTCCTGAATGGTGAACAGCACAGGACTCATATGAGAGACCCTGCAGTGATTCTCCTCCCCAAATTCTCTTCTCCCCCTCTGGGCCTCTTGGGAGAAAATATGCATTGATTTATTTGTAACAGGACATAAATTCACAGATTCTTGTCAACTTGGAAACTTGACTTGCAAAATGCATTTAAAAAGAAGGAGGGGAGGGAGGGGGGGGCAAGGGGAAATTAAAATCAATTTCCAAGTTAGGGTCTTGAAAAGTCCTACTTTATTTGTACTCTGATTTTATTGGATTACCCACATGACTGAAGTTAACAGTTTCAAATAAAAAAAAATTCTCTGTCATTTTTAAGAAGGGGAAAGACCGTATCTAAAGTGCTTCTCTTATTATTCTATACTGAAACAAGTTTTGAATATTTTGCATCTGGCAACAGTAGAGTAAGTAACATCATCGCAGAATGTAAGGAGAAAAAAATTCTTGGCTGTGTTTTTGGAATGTAGAAATTATTTGTAATTAGAAACATGAATTCTTACACCAAGTCAGGAGCAATAATGATCAGTAAAGCCAGAATGTTATTAATACACTGACCTAGCCATCACAGTTATATATGCAAAAGCTTTCTGTGATCTAGCTTAAAACAAATTTCCTTTGCAACTATCCTTTTACCAACCAAAACAAAAAAGAGCAAATTTTTTTATATTTGCAAGCAAAGATCTGTACATGGATATTTTTGTGAGATTCTTAAAAAAAATAATATCATTCCTGAAGCCTTCGAGTTGAGGAGGACACCTTTTTCTCAATCTCGACAGGATGGACACGGGTAAGTATTAAGCCTACAACCACAAAGGTGTGCCTTACTTGTCTCACAATATATTTGTTACTGTACTTGTGAGTGTATGTAAGACATGGCAAGGATAGATCATCAACAATCAGCTAGGAAATTTATACATTGTATAAAATATTGAAATTCTTTAGATTATAATCATAATTGAACCCACCAATGCTACTCTATGGTACTATTTGTACAGCATACTGTATCCACTGAATCAGGTGCACACCCATTGCAGAGATGCATAAGATTCAATGTTTCAACTTGAGCCTGATTGACAAAACTTGAGGGCGACATTGGTGATGGGAGATGTTAATAATAATAATAATAATAATACATCATTTTTATATAGCGCCAAACAAACTATGAAATAATTCTCGTAGCGCTTAACAAAATAATGTTGTTTCCGAACTTTTGATTGGTGGAATAAAAACACACCTCCAAAAATATTACTATTAATTAGTACATTGCTTGAAAGAGCCAATCACACATGAGGTCAAGAAGTGTCATAGTTAGCAATGCCGTCTAAAACTGAACAACTGTGTCCTAAAGTCACATTGTTCTGGAAGCATTCAAATGTAGGATATTAAATAACAGTTTGTTAAAATTTTGTTTTACATTTGAGCATGAAAACAACAGACAAGTAGACTCACTCTCAAGGATGCATTAAATCTAGGGACTATCTTTGGGATTGCTGTAAGGGCCTTAAAGGAGCTTACATGTGGAATAAATTAAATATACGGTATTCCATAATTCTTACACGACCATGAGATAAAGGTGCGGAACTGTTCATGCTGTCAGTATGAGTGCTTCAAAACATGATATGAGAGGACAGTGTAGAGTGGTATAAGTAGCATTTAGAGAATTGCCCCAAATGACTGACCACTCTCAGCTGTGACACAATTAAATCTGAGACATGTATCCAGTATGGGCAGGTCCTTTCTTCCCTCATTTCAAACATTAATTATGAAACATATTCTTTTTTATCATCATCATACATCTCAGCAACCCTTCCCAACACCTCCACCTAATAGCTACTGTACCTACCTACGTATATACACAATTTAACCACAGATCTATCCTTTTTGTGAATGGTTACTACTGTACTTATCCATGTGGCAACCTGGACTTACCTTTCAGGTTGTCCTGGCAACAACATAGGACCTTAGACAAACTGGTTGTTCCTCTTACAGCAAATACAATTTTGTTAGCCATTCAAGAAAAATATCATGGAGACTTCAAAGCATTTTAAAATCAGTCTTAATATTTAAAATCAGCGATTAATTAACATAAATTATGTAGTCATGGAGGGAACTAAAATAAAAGGACAGACCAATATTCTGACCATGACACAAATGATTTGCTGTTACTGCCCTCAAGCAGTAGGCTTACTACCTTCCATCAGGGAAGTAATGTTACTTCCACATTATGGCCTGCTAAAAGATGGTGAAAAAAACCTGAAGCCCAACATCATATTTCCTATAGACCTAATTATGGGCTCAACATTCAGGAAGGACATGACTAACTTTTCTTGTCCCCCCTCTTTCTCCCCTTGTTCCCTTCCCCCCCCCCTATAACCCCCTTTTTTTTCTCCACACCTTTCTGTCTTTGTCCTTCTCCAGTTTATTCCCTACCCCGTTCCTTTAATCCTCTCTTTGTCCCTCCACTGTTTATCTCCTACCTCTCCTCTTCCCCCGTTGCTTTCTTCTCTCAATCCCTTGTCTACTAATCCCCTTACATCTATCTCTGTGTGTTCACCATGCTCATTAACCTGTCTGTTTTCTGTGCGTGTTTTTGTCCCTTCTGTTACTGTTACTTGTCATTTAGCCTCCGAAGAAGATCCTGCTACAGTAGGATCGAAACGTCAGGCCAACTTACTTTTACACATATTATATAGTTATTTACTTATTGTAGGTATATAAAAAAAAAAATACAGGGCAAAGACATTTTTACTCACTCTTGAAGAGAAAGACAGAAAATATGACTCCTACACCGAGGCCACCAGCTAAGAAAAGGAGAGAAAATAGAGTTATAAAGTACATATATTACATCCTTAAAATTGTCTTGTTAAGAAGAGCATCATCTGAATATATTTATTAACAACATGTTTGTCACACTGATAGGCCCTCCGGTACTTTTACATACGGTGAGAGCTATTCACGTGATTGTCACTTCAATAAGGGTGGTACTACTAATTATTTACTGGATTGTCGGTTTAATATAAGAGGTACACCGGTGCTTATTTACTCGATCATTCGATTAATCAAGGATTGTGGTCTTGGATTATGTACACAATCCTTTGTTAGATAGCCTGACTTTCAGTTCAACAATGAACATGTGTTACAGGTGCTTATTAACATGATTGTCAGTTAAATAAGAATGATGCCCTGGTGCTAATTTAACGGATCGTCGGTAAAATGTGGATGACGCTCTTAATTATTTTACCTTATCGCCTATACCCCTATCTGTCTATTTCTGAAGTATGCCTTGTGTAACTGCTTATTTAGCCGACTGTAAGGGGAGTGGGGGGGGGGGGAAGGATGCAAATATTGGCTGTCTGTCCTTTGGAGAGGTCAATGTAAATTTGAAAGTTTGTTAGGGCATAAAAGGAGGCTTATGTACAAAATGGTGTTATACTTTCAATCATTTTAACTACATTTGTGTGATACAAGTATTCATTTCTGAAAGTGTGTTATTAAATGTAAGTCATTTGGGAGAAATTCTAATCATTTAGGGGGCAGAACACATCATCCCCTTCCTCACCCTGTGGCTATAGTCCGACAGCTAAGCCTAGCAGTCTACAACTAAGAATTTACAAAGTTATTTGACGATTTACCAAAGATTTCTATGGGTATGGTGATTGGCCAGTAGCCTTGTCGTAGCAAGATTACAGCGAGAATCTTCCTCTGATCCATATTTATGCAGGGTTACGGTTAATTCATTAATTCCTTTATTATTGTGTTTACTAAATGCTTCACTATCATTCAGATTATGAGCAATTGGACTATTTACTGTAGATTGGAATTTGGATACATATAGACTGAAATACAAATACTTTCCTGGAGCTCTATGGCTTGATGAGTCTTTCAGCTCACAGACTGTGATCACTAAATAAATTCTGTGAAAGTGATCATGTAAATAAGCAAGGTCGCCATACTTATCCACTAATAAAATAAGCTAGGCATAATTAATAATTAGCTACCTTTTCATAGGCCTAACATTAGGCTTACAGTACAGTAGGTTAGGTCTTATAATAATATAGGCCTACACATGATGCAAACTAGAAATGTTGACACCTGAGCTACACACACGAATAGAATACCCCGCCAACACGTAAGTCCACAGTGTAGCCGGCTACATCGTAGCAGGTACCCACAATGCCCACACAGTACAATGAAGATTATAACGGATCACATTATTATACTGCAAGCATATTTGATGAAGTAATTTCTTTGCAACATGTGTAATCACGGTGTCATTCCGCGATAGGTACATGCTGCCATACCTTTCTGCTGTAGGTTTCGATCCTTTCCGCCATGGCTGAAAGGCTCAAAACCTATGGCAGAAAGGTACATTTCAGGAATGGATTTTACACAGGAATGTATCAGTGAAACTTTCTTTGACTCACATGGAAAGATAGGTACACTGTCTTGGAATGTGACGGTACGCTGGATAGACTGAATTGTGGGTAAGACGAGATTGGGGAATATGTGAAGTGAAGCACTATACAGTGATTATAGACCTACAGTGCACCCACAAAAAATGTGCTCCTTCGGCCATACAATTACAATATGCTTTACCGCCATCAACCTGACATGGCGGAATGGCACTTTTTCTTTGGCGGAAAGAGCACATTTTCTATGGCGGAATGTACGGCCCCCATCCTAAGCAGCCGATGTAGGCTAGCCACTCCTGGGGAAACCTTTGGACTTCAGAAATATTTTCAAAAGTATTTGGAACACACAATGTAGTCACTCGAATTGCGGGGGTTTCTCATGGCAGGGTGTTCTATAATGGCTCCAAATATCTCATAAATTATTGCGCTCACATTGCCACTAATTTAGTAAGGCCAACACCTAAGTGGTACTGGCAGTGGTAGACCAATATTGTAGTTGTACTGTAAGTTACGTTACGCCTAACGTTACGACAACTTGGTCTAGAACTACTGTAGTCTAACTCACTATGCAGACCAATGTAGGCCTAAGCTCAGCCTAACAGTAACACAGTAGTATTAGTAACACTATTTTAGTTCAGTTTGTGTAAAAGGCATGTCAACTGTCTTCGTAACCCGTAGGATGTTTAGAGAATTCACACAAAACAACATACCAATTTTGATCAAAGAGTCGGACAAACAGCGGTCCCATTTTCTTCCTAGAACATTTTCACTTCTTTTAGGCTGTTGTTCTGACATTTTTACGGTAATCTTGTTGTTTTGTTAGTGTGTGAATTTGTTTTATTATTAACAATTAGTGACCGTTGTGCTATACCTACATACGGCTAGGATCAGTAGCTAGTCAGTTGCTAGCAAACTAATCTAACTTGCGATATCTGTTTTACCAATTTTAACCTCAGTTCCTACTCATTTCAGCATGCTGTTCGAATAATATGAACTTGTAACTGTGCAAAAAATTCCAATGAGTGTAAAGTGCAATTTCATTTCAGGATGTTTTCGATCACATATTCTGTGAAACACCAGCAGATGGCGAAACTAGATGTACTTGTGATATCACCCTTACATGGCAAAATAAGGCGGGGGGGGGGGGGGGGAGGGGACCAAAGAGCCAGCTTCACTTTCTTGGATAGATTTCTGGGGATGCGACACCCGCCGCAAATAATTGCTATATTTTATATCTTCTTTCCTTTCTAAACTATACACGGAAAATAAAGGTCTTAACATCTTACGTCTATCACTCTTGCAGAGTTACGTATTCTCATGATGTGAGAACAAACAAACATAATAATAGGAATAACTAACATTCTATATATACTATTCTGTTAGCCTGTCCCGGAATGGTCGACAACAAGCAACATCTTCCAAGTCGATATAACTTTCACCAGTAATTTTTGAGTGCAGAACGCAATCAGTAAAAGGATTGTCAGTACTGTACGTTAATGTTCTCTAACTTGGGCAGGTCAAATTTGGCATGAAGAGTACTGCATCTACAGTAGTATGACTTAACATTGTACTGACAGACGGGTTGTAAGAGCCTTGTCTTGTTTTTCTCATAATATCATTTTGACTGCCGTCCAGAAAATTGTATCCATTAAACTTTTCTCAAATATGTTAAGCGGCTGAAAATTAACCTTTGTTTGAAACATTGTATCTCTTTAATGCGGTCGAATGGCAGGTGTACGTATCCGCAAAAGAATAACCAGCAGATTTGTAATGACATTATCCTTCACTGCGGTTTGCTTTGGTAATGGTTCGTAGTTAAAAAGTAGATCAACCCCTGTTTAGGATAGTAACACCTGTTTAGGGTAGTAGCATCGCCTGTTTAGGATAGTAGCACCTCCTGTTTAGGGTAGTAGCACCTCTTGTTTCGGGTAGTAGCACCACTTGTTTGGGGTAGTAGCACCTCCTGTTTAGGGTAGTAGCACCTCCTGTTAAGAGTAGTAGCACCGCCTGTTTAGGGTAGTAGCATCTCCTGTTTAGGGTAGTGGCACAACCTGTTTAGGGTAGCGACGCCACCTGTGGTCCTTTGGCCTTCCATAATTAGCACCTTCCGTTTAAGGTAGTAGCGCCACTACTTTACAGTAGCATCGCCGCCTGTAGTAGTAGCATAGTAGCATCGCCTATTTAGAGTAGTAGCGGCAGCTTTTACAGCAGCATCGTCTCTTAGGAGTAGCAGCACCTTCTGTTTAGAGTAGTAGCACCTCCTGTTTAGGGTAGTAGCACCTCGAGTTTAGGGTAGTAGCACCTCCTATTTAGGGTAGCAACGCCACCTGTGGTTCTTTTGGCGTTCCATATAGTAGCACCTCCTGTCTACAGTTAGTAGCGCCATCTTGTGGTCCTTTTGGCGTTCCATAATTTTCAACTTGGAGAGTTGAAATCGAAAACCAATGAAAATGGCGAGGGCGCTACAACATTTTATGCGATTACGTACACTGATCTGTACACTAAGTGTACACTAGTGTACAGATCAGTGATTACTATATACGTACAACCATCGGCGTCAGTTCGATTGTCTGTGCAACTGCATGACCTTTAATACCCGAGGTATAATGTTAATTTTGCAAAATGTTAACACGTGTATGCCGCTGATGCTGGAAGCATGTTTCATACTACCGTGTTCCAAGTGAGTCGTAAGTTTCCAGTCCGCTTACGAAAATACACCGAAAAGAAAAGCACAGTAGTATTGCAACGGAATTTTATTTCAAGTTTACTAAAACTATCAGTCATGTCCGTTATGTGAACAGCAAGAGTAATTCTCTTTGATTGAACTGAAAATCAGGTATTTAATACTTAGCCTAGGCACTGTCTCAACTGTCCGTTTTGTCGGTAGGCATAGGCTACACCAAACCATAGGCCAAGGCTAGGCCTAAATTAGTTTACAATTACAATATTTTCTCTATGCGAGTTGTGTAATGAGGCTAGGTCAAGCGCTCAACACCACAGTTAAAGTGACTTTGATTTTGCCTTCCATAATAAAGAAGCATTAACTGGTGCATATCCAGGATCGGGTGTCCTATTCCCTGCTTGGATTGTTCCAATTTCCATTTATTTATTACCGCCATTTTACAGCAACAATTATCGTTCTTTGAGTTTGACAATACCTGATTACTGTACTGTATACAGTACAGTAATCAGGTATTGTCAAAGAACAATAATTTTCTTGTGAAAGGTTCCAATAACAAAGAAAGATAGCCTGTTGAATAGCCTATTTGGGATTATGCAACAAATTGCATCCAATTAAGCCGGCTTGTCGGTAGCTATTCCCTACTGAAAAGTTGCTTGGAGATGCAGAGAGCAATGGTCAGCTCCACATGTGACATCCAGAAATCAACGTGGCTGTCGCAATCAAGGCTTACCTATATCTGTAAGTTTCAAGTTACAGAAATTGTATTAAAAAAATAAGAAATATCACAAAGTGATAAGCAATGTTTGAATTTGAATGCAGAGTGTTAATCTTATCTTGCAGTTTCTGTTTGCCAGTCATCGTTATGACCAGTTATTTTGGACAAGACCAGTGGGTGGGCCAGTGCATTTATGTGGAAGTCACCTGAAGGCCTGATGGAGTGGATGTGACCTACTGTACCATACAGTTTGTAAAGGTCACCTTGAAGCCTGCTGCCAAAGTTGACATCACAATGATATTTGCTTGATAACTAGTGGTAAGAATATTAATCTTATGAACTTTATTGAACATTTCAGTCGTACAAAAGCTAAGTACCTACCATCTCCTTGAAAAGCATTTATTGACAGAGAAGTGTCAACTTCAGAATACAAAATCTTTGCAGATTTCATTTTGGACACTACTGTAGATGACCCCTGTCACAACCAATAACACATGAGTGGAGTCTGCATTACAAACTGGGGCCTAACTGTAGAATCCGTACCATATGAATGGGAAAGCTTACTTCGAATCGGCAGAATAACAACTGTATTATCTTGGTTTCGGTCTCCCAAATCAATAGAATAACAGTCAGTGAATAGGTGCGTCGCGTGAATGATTCGCTGGAATGAATTAAAGGGGCAGAGTTCCAAATGAATTAAATGAGTTCCGAATGGTACAGATTCTAAATTAGTACCCAAACTAGTATAATTTCTGTGATCAACTCCAGAGTCTCTGTTGTTTGCGTGACAAGTAGAATAATCAATTTGGCTATTTAATGATATTTGAGCCTTGACAGACCTGCTACTGCTAGATCGTACCATTTGGATCATAAGAAAGATGTTCGTTACATATGTAGCCTCAGTATATAATGTTATGCCTGCCATTTCCTGATCAGTGAGGTATGGAGAATAGTATTCTATCTACCCTTTGTGCCTTAACGTCAGTAGTAATCTTGTGTGGCAATGCATCCAATTAAGCCGGCTTGTCGTTAGCTATTCCCTACTGAAAAGTTGCTTGGAGATGCAAAGAGCAAACGGTCAGCTCAACATGTGACTTCCAGTACATTATGTGGCTGTCGCAATCAATGCTTACCTATATATTCATTATTTTAAAATCATCCGTCAAGTATCTGTTGACTGTTATTGAAAAAAACACATCTTTGGGCAGACTGTTTTTATCACCCATTTTTTCGACATTTTGAACTCCATTATATATTCTTCTCTGTGTACGTAATGAAATCTTAATTTTAGGCACAGTTCATATTCTGGAAGGCTTATGTGAAGACTGCCGGTGTGTTTAAAAGTTGCTATTTCACTGGGCTAATTTCCCTCCAGTCTTTTGGCCTATAAAACATCAAGATTGTTAACAGTTTGCTACTCTTTTATGGAAACTATATCAATGTAATCCTTATATGAGTAGATGGTCAGTATCACCATGGATTTACCCAACGCTTTTTCAGAAGTCAAAATGTGAAACTATCTGGTTTTTCGTCTCAAAACATTGTGTCTGTCTGACATTGTCAACCTCTACAAACTCCAACCATACATACTGTACATCTTTACTTACAGAACATCTCTGTGAATAAGTTTTTGAGACTGAAAATAAAACTTCATACTTTTTTAGTTTATGTAAATGAACGTCTATGTTAAGTGAAAAATTTTTTTTTTTAATTCTCATAGTCAGAATGAATCCCATCGACAGTCGTTAAGTGGGCAGTTGGTCCCACAGTCCGGAGATGCTATGCAGAGCTGGCATGATGAAAATATGCTTCAATTGAAGAGAGATTGGTTAATGGTAAGATAAAGAAAATTGTTGATCATGATCCTACAAGTGTTAAACATTTGTTTTTATTATTTTTTTTTCCCTTTTTTTGTTGGAATACTGCAGAAACAAAGGAATTAGCTAAAAAAAAGGCAAAAGAATCACTTCTTGGATTGAATGCATAAAAAGGAAAAAGAAATCTTAGCAACTCTTTGTGAAAACCCTAACATTTGTAAATCCATTGCTGGTATACAGGGTATTACAGGCACTTGGGGAATATGAGTTGGTACCATGTTTATATGACCATGACTAAATAGCAGTTTATTAACTGTCCTAAGCAGTTGTTGCGATACCTGCAAATACTGTAACACCTTAATACTTCATTTGACTATCCCAGACATGTCTTTCTCTTCAGCTAATTCAAACTAACCTGTTGGACAGTTCCAAAACTCGATAAATATGGGCTCAAGTTGAAAGTGTTTTGTCTATATTCTTACACACCTCAAACATCTGAAAGTATCCATCTTTGAAGACTTCAAAAAGCTGTTCTAAAATTGTAGTCATAACACAGATAGGTTTCTTAAGATTGCCTCAAGTTGGTATATAAGGGAATAGTTTGCTTGTGGGCAGATGACACTGTGTAAAGGACAAAACTTGCCCTGTTAAGATCTTAAAATCAAAGTTATTTGTGAAATTATGATACTCCTCATCGCTTATTAACAAGAGATTGGATTACTCCCTCTCCAACCTCTTCCTCAGCAAGAGGAAATATTAAAGAGATGCACTCCACTCAGCTCTTGCACCCATCGAGTACCAGCAAGGCTTGATGGGTAATGCTAGAGCCGAACTAATTGTGTTCTGACAGTAACTTTTAGTTGATGACTGAATGCCAATAACCAACTGAGTAGTTCCCTATAATCTCTGTTTCAATTCATGCATTAGTATTCTGTAATATTAGGCTGATAGCTTAATATTACATAATTTGATGCAGGAAATCTTGTAATCATAATAATAATAATAATGTGTACACTTGGTATTGCGCCAGTATCCATCAGAAGACGCTCATGGTGCAGTGCCTACAGTATAACCAACC
>KN883220.1:490-13123 GCA_000934455.1 Apostichopus parvimensis | reverse complement strand
ACAATCTTTGAAGAGGGTTAAAAGACTAGGTTGGCGAAAAGCTAATCTCCCTCGAGGCCCCTCTGAACAGAAAATTACCGACACAAGGATAATAAAAGATATTAAATAAAGACAATTAAGAGAAATATGAATAACAAACAAATTTAACAATAGAGATAAACAGTTAAAATTAAATTAAGAAAGATAAGTTTACACTTCTTGGCCAACAGTCAACCTCAAGAACAGCTTTTGTCCTTATGGACAGCTTTGGTTGTTGGAGCAACATTTACCACAGTAGGACCTGTTAGAACCCCACTGGTACACATGTGTACCCCCACTGGTACCCTGTGTACCTACAGTTGAAACACATCTATCTATCTGATCATTGATCACTCTGACTGAGTCATCAATCAACCACATTTTACAAAGAATTATATTTACTTCCTCTTTCGGGGGAATTGTGAAACAGTATGGAAATGGGTTTGATTTACAGGTGTTCAAAAAAGACTTCATGTATATCAAAGTGAATAAGACGACACCAGGAACTGGAAGAATTGTCAGGGTTAACAATGTGACAACAAACACTGGCAAAAGGAAATGGACATAAACTGTGTTGAATATAGGCTTTATGAATCTGTCTCAAAGGCTAGCATTGTGGCAGGGCCTTCCCTCTTTTTACAGTTTAATTAGCAGACATATAGCAAGCTGGTGCATGTGTTCTATTATAGTTGCCTGTACTAATATCTTGTGTACTTGTGTTCTCATGTACTTGTGTACTCATAATTTCATAGTTGCCTGTACTCGTGTACTCATATACTTCTGTACTCCTACACTTCTGTACTCATCTACTTTTACTATCATAGTTGCCTGTACTCGTTTTGTTGTATACTTGTACTATCATTATTGCCTGTATACGTGTACTCATACCACCAGTTGCCTGTACTCATGTACTTTTATACTCATGTACTCATGTACTTGTGTACTCATGTACTATCATTGTTGCCTGTACTTGTATACTTGTTTACTTGCATACTTGTGTACCCATGTACTTGTGTACACATACTATCATAGTTGCCTGTACTCTTGTACTCATGTACTTGTGTATTCATGTACTTGTAATATCATATTGCCTGCATCAGTGTACTCCTACCATCATAGTTGCCTGTACTAGTGTACTCCTATACTTGTGTACTCCTATACTTGTGTACTCGTATAATTGTGTACTCATGTACTTGTAATATCATATTGCCTGTATCAGTGTACTCCTACCATCATAGTTGCCTGTACTAGTGTACTCCTATACTTGTGTACTCCTATACTTGTGTACTCGTATAATTGTGTACTCATGTACTTGTAATATCATATTGCCTGTATCAGTGTACTCCTACCATCATAGTTGCCTGTACTAGTGTACTCCTATACTTGTGTACTCCTATACTTGTGTACTCTTGTACTTGTGTACTCATACCACAATAGTTGCCTGTCCTCATGTACTCCTATACTTGTGTACTCTTGTACATGTACTATCATAGTTGCTTGTACTTTACCTGATGGATTTTGTAACATTACTTAGAACCCTAGTATAAAACTAAGTACTCATGCATGGAGCCTTGTACTCATCCTCCTACCAAGGGGACTTCTAGCTTGTACTCATGGGTACTCATGGGTGTAGTACTGGTGCTACAGTTCTGTTGAGAGGTATGACACACATAAACACCTATGTGGCTAAGAAGCTTTGGACACCAACTCACCTCTTGTTGTCTGTATTCAAGTATGACTGTGTTTACATGTTTTTATGTAACTCAGGGACTGTAGCAATAGATACTATTAAACTGGTGATATCTACTTCTTAAAGAGAAACAACTGTATGGCTAGATTCAAACCTTTTAGGTTTCCTAACATTGAGAAGTTGCGAAAAAAATGTTAGACACCACCATCGATCCCAGAAAATACACACACAGCTTGCTACCGTCGGTAATTAGACACTAGTGTACAGTCAGTACATACAGCTGCGGCCAATACCCACAGCACAGTGCATAAACGATACAGCGATGGACATCTCAGGTCCAGCTAAAGATAACAAGGTATCACGTTTCATTACTGTCTGCATTTTGTAGCGACACGAACAAAACGTCACTTGCAAGCAACAGAAAGTTAACTTTTTCAGATGGCCGCACACGGTTTGGGGTAAGTCTTCAATGCCTTTAATAGTCAAATGCTTCAACGCAATTTCTAGAGGGCTTTTATATTGTATGGTTCTGTCACGATCATCTCCACAGATAAGCTCTGTTTGCCTTTGACCTTTCTGCTAAGATGGAAATGTTCAACTCTCTAATTTTTATACACTTCAGCTGCGCAGGACTTTTTTGCAGTAGACATGCAGATCCCTTACGGTATTTTTTTTTCTTTTTTTTTGGTCTCCCTTTAAGAAAATACAAATATAGAATTACTGAACAAGGAACAGACTGGGAGAATAATTCAAGGAAATGAAGTAGTTATTAACCAAACAAAAGGTTGAAATAAATATATAACGGTGACTAAAACGAATAAAAAATATCACATGAACCCAAATAAACCACATTCGGTTTGGTATATACACAGTCACATTTCCTGGTGGTCTGTTCTGTCAAGGTAAATATAAACTTTGAACAAAAGTAAAGTAAGCATCCATGAACTCACAGACTTTGCTTGGGTGGGTTCAAATGCTACCACGATAGTGTGTGTCGCATCAGGAAGAAGATTCCGAATGGCGTTGAGAACCTGGAACGGACCGTGACAGTCCAACACAGACTGTTTAAGCTGGTGATCTCTTGGTCAAGAAAAATCGTGGTCAGTTGGTAGAAGAGTTATAGTAATTCAAAAAGCTTTCTCGATCAAATTATTTACATAAATGAATAATGGAAATTTGACTGGGATATTTTAGACCATGGAATAGGAACAAAGAAGTTTGTGGCTAGAATTGGCGCTTAGTTGGTGGCGATCCCTATATAGCCATTTCTTTGCTGGGGGCGCTGGTCAGATGCCACAGTACCTTGCATACCCTGTAACAGTGGATCATGTCGCATTTCGTAGAGTGCTGGGCTTGTAACCCAGAGGTCATTGGTTTGAATCCCCTGCTAGCCATAAAATTCTCTGCTCTTTTCCACAATCAAATTCCGAAGAAACTTATATGTATTTCCCCCTTGAATTTAATTTTTTTCCCACCAAAGGGGTCTAGCTGGCGCACAAACTTCAATACTTAGTTTGTTGTAATGATATCACAGTATAGCAGCCTGTAACCTTCAATGGAAATTGCTTAAATACTTTGTCTAAAAAGTAAAAACCAACAAAATTGTTTAAATTACATCTACTTGGTTAAAGGTCTAAGCAATTCCTACAGCAACAGCTCCACTAATAGGGAGTCAACTAATTTGAATACAAGATTCTAGGCGAGTGGACAACACAGAGTGAGTAGTATCATGTGATAAGTACGTACCAACCACAAGATTCACAGGACAAAGCCGTTTTAACATTAGTATCGAGTTTTGCTTAATATATAGTACAATATTATATATTTTAAAACTAATTTCTCCAAAAAAAATACAGGAATATGAATATTTAAATATATGACCAAAATCAAGATTCGCATAAAAGGATACGTCCAATGGTGTGTCGGCTATGTTCTGTATGGTAATGGTTTTGATTAATCTCTGGCCGATGGAGACCTCGTCGAAGTCAGAGAGTGGCCTTCCGTGGTTGGAAATAGCGACCAGAGATGGCTTGACTTCTGGACAGTGTACGTGGAGGTACAATGTGTTGTTGATACTGAAATTAAATAAAAAAATTAATAAATGCTAAAAGATTTAAAAAGTTTATATGTATATAAAAAAATGTTAGAAGACTGAAACTGGTAATTAAAGCTTGCGGCAAAAACAAAGACTCAATTAGCCTAGACTGTCAAATTATACCGACACGCTCAGTGAGAGGTATAAATGAGCTACTTAAATATCTCCGTACGAGATAAGCTTTTTCTTCTCTTTTTCATTTTTCTTTGGAGGGTGGAGGGGGAGGGGGATAATGGGAGAGGGATGGGGTGGGAAAGTAAAACAAGATGGAGAACTTGACCATTTCTTCTTCTCTTTTCAAAATAAGATGTTTTCTATCAAACATTATCATGTGTTAGAATGGAAATGACTTCAGTTTAATATATTCTACTTTGAATCAAGGTATTTACTCATATAACCTATTTTGGTTGCTAACCATTCGTTTGTGTTTGTTGTTGTTGTTTTTGTTGGTTCTTTTTTTTTCAAAAAAATTTCAAATGGATGTAGCATTTTCTTTAATAAAGGATTCAATATCCTTAGCTTAGAAACAATTTTAGAGATCAAACTTCAAACTTGTTTATGGATCACATTAAGACTTACTCATAAGGTAGAGTGCCTGGATCCCCAGGGATACCTGAAGCGATGAAACATGGAATGGAGTAACTACGGAAACGACCTGAAAACTGACGAAGGAGAGATGACCTTCCTGCTGCATAATCATCAGATCTAAAATGAAAAGTAAAACTTAAAAAGTTAAGACACTAACCAATCATCAAAGAGAAGGGCTGTTCAAGCTCTGAGATGAATATTCTAATGTTTAGTTTGGTAGGTGCAGACAGCTAAAGAGATATTGCAGCCAATGTTACTAATATAATAATAATAATAAGATAATAATAATGAGAGGAGAGAGGACGAGGGGTGTAGAGTATGGGAGGAGAGAGGGCCAGGGGTGTAGAGTATGGGAGGAGAGAGGACCAGGGGTGTAGCGAGGACAAGGGCTGTATGAATGTCACCCACAGGAGAGAACTTTCTAGAATGGATGAAAATCAACAAATCATGTCGGTTAAAAGAAGGATACAAGAAGTAGTTGTGGGATGGCAGAGTTATTTGGGTGGGTATGTATGATAGCAGAGAGAGAGAGAGAGGCAGTGAAGGGAGGGCGAGGGAGAGGAGGAGTAGGAGGAGGAGGAGGAGGATGAGAAGGAGTGGCAGGTATTGATGCCCTCAATGGGACTGGCCCATTGAGATGAAAGTCAGTCAGCTAATTTCATTTACAAGTACGGTTCAAGTTAAGGTTGTAGGATGGCAGGCCTGTGTTGAGACATCCAAAGGTGACATTCTGTTGAATGGTCTTCTTTAACACTGACTGTCCAATGAAGTTACATGTGCTGAAAATGACGCCATTAGTTGTTCTCTCGACAATAAGTTTCATTTTCCCCCTCGTATCCCACGGATCAAGTTCTACTGTTTGAATCATACATGGTCTCAGGTAGTGTAAAAGTGTCTCTGCTACCAATACCGCTATTTTCCATCAGAAATATTGTTTAATAGAGCCAAAAATTCTCTCTGGGAAACATGTCAAAAAGTAGATTACTTTAAAGGAATATATATCACGGTGCACTGACTGGAGTTGCAGTGTTTGTGTAAGTTGACTGTGATGACTATTAAAACAATTGCTGTGGCCATGGTTACACCTACCTTATCACCGCATGTCTGGTATACAGGCCTTACTCCTTATTATTTATCTTATGCAAGACTTGCTCAGTGAGGATGTTAGTTGACTGTGATGACTCATAAAAAAAATCGCTGTGTTGCCAAGGTTACACCTACCTCATCACCGCACGTCTGGTATACAGGCCTTTCTCTTTATTAGTAATCTTATGCAAGACTTACTCAGGGACGATGTAACTTGACTGTGATGACTCATAAAAAAATCGCTGTGTAGCCAAGGTTACACCTACCTTATCACCGCATGTCTGGTACACAGGCCCTACTCTTTATTAGCTATCTTATGCAGTACTTACTCGGGGAAAATATCCTCTGGTTTGGGTGGATTCACTGGCTTAGGACCTGATGCCGATGCTGGACTGTGCTTCCCTTTCAAGCCAGGCGATTTAGGTTTCTTGACTCCTTTCTTGTTTTTCTGAGGGTTCACGACAAAAACAGAACGGAAATAAAAAACTTGAAACAAATTGTTAGAGTTCAAGCCTTCTGAGGTGACATTTATCTGTCATGTAAGGTACCACAATAACCCTTGCCCCTCCCCCAACCCAACTCCCCCCCACCCCTCACCATATCACCACAAAATATCAAACAAATGAGAAAAATTTATGAAACACCAAAAAACAATAAGTTTCTCCCAAAGTAGATAAGTTAACAATAAGCATATTAATTTAATTCTTAATTTTAGATATTTGTGAATATGAAAGTCATAAAAGTACCTTTTCTGCTATAAAATGTAATAATTAATAAAGGCGGCTCTCTGCAATATATACAACTGTGTTATGATAAGGTGGTTGAAATGATATGAGCAACTTGAATAAAACAAGGAAGCCAACATTTACTTTGAAATTCAAATTTACTTTGAAATTCAGGTTTGAATGTGCAGTAGCAGAGACTATAATAGATATGCATTATCAAGCTCAATTTCCAAACATTGTACTCAAATTGATAAATTAATCAATTATTGAGTTATATATATTTTCATCATCGAAGACATTCTCAAATCGAAATTGGCTGCTTTAAATGGGTATACAAACTTCCCAACTCAGCCAAAAACAAAATTTTAAAATTTAAAACCAAACAAAACTACACATTTTGAGAACATCATAACTAATTTTGTTAGAAATGTAAAAAGATGGCTTTAGATGTAAAACTATATAAATGCTAATATTCTGTAGGCTGTTAAAACACACATTCCTCAGCCCATGTTTCACCTCTGTACCATCTTTAACTCTTGAGAGATTACCGTTTAACCATCTGAGGATCATCAATTAAAGTGGCTGGGCTACTTAGTCTAACACACAGCCCATTAGGTCAGTTCCTGAGATGCAACATGAAACTCGCTTGGAAAACATATAATTTTCGTGTCCTCAAATAACATGCTCACAATGCGAGCATCACAAATTTGTCACGGTCAAAATGACCTTGAATTTCAAAGGTCACCTGAGGTTGCTATGTATGAATATGAAAGTTAAATGAAATGTTGTTGAGATATTAGAACCCGATGACTTGCCTCTGTGAATTATGTTAAAACAAAGCCGTCACATAATTAACTAAAATGCATTGTTACCTGCTTCACATGCATAATTTAGAAAACAACTGATTATGACCTTTGACCTCAATGATGAAAGATAAACTTCTTACAAAGAGATTCTATAGTTCATCAATTATTGCGACTAAAATATGCTAGAGAACCAAATAATGGTCGCACATGCTCTCAATTTCTATGACTTGGGTCTTTTCTACAGACAACCTCGAAACAATTCTACCTCCCTGGGTTTAACATCCTATTATTCTATCATTTTAATATTTCTAAATATGGTGAGGGGGAAGATTTTGAAGGTTCAAATCCTCCAGGGAAGCTAACTTTGCAAACTTTTAGCAACATCAGCATGCAGGCTAAAACTGATGACCTTTTAAGCCTTTGAAGTAGATCCTGCTAGGATCGAAACGTCAAGCCAACTTACTTTTACACGACCTTTTAAGGCTATTAACAGTTCCAATATTACATTACTAGTTAAAGAGACGTCACTGCCGACGCCCTTATATTATATTATAATGTAGTATTATTAACAACACTGAGACTAAAGTTAAAAATTCAGTACTGCAAAGTTGATATTATGTTAACATTCTAAAAGCAACACAGCCTTGTGCTAATTTTAGCTGCTATGTGCAAACAGTCATAACTCTACGACTATGACATAGGCCTTTCGGGTCAAACTAGGCTAACGTTAAAGCTGTAATAACATGCATGGCTGCTGCCCAAATTCACAATACCATTTACCTTGCCCTTTGTGTCATTTCGTCACACCCAGGCGTTAGAAAGACCTAAACAGTGCTATGAAGAATTTCTTTTGTCCCCATTCAACCGTCAAAAGTAACAACTATTCTCAAATTTTCTATACATTTTAATTGGTTCCGTGATGTGTAACCAAATATCACGTATATTATTAACCTAATAACCATATCAGTACCTATTAACATCTCTTTCACAGAATATATTTTTTTATATTTTTCAGTAATAATAAATAATAATTTATATTAATAATTATTTATAATAATTCAGTAATAATCAAACAAAGCTTGAGATGGTAGATATAAATGAAATGAAGATATATATAAATGAAATGGGATGGGGGGGGGGGGGGAACATAACTTGTACGTTAATTTCCTTAATAAAATAAATCGACTAACTTTTCAAGAAAAATTCATGGCATTGCCAATTAATGATGAAAATGCTCGAAAAAGGTAAGACCTTTATTTGATATAAAACAAGAATGATAACAGTAAATATTTTAATGTGAACAATGAATTATGTAGCTACACCAATTTTTGTTAGTATCTGAATTTTGGAAGATATAAAAATTCAAAAACAAACAAAACAAACAAGCAAGCGAATGAGGTTCCTGTCAAATGGAGACATACCTTGTCGTCTGGTTCCTAAAAGATACAAAATTGTTCATATAGTGACACAGGAAATTACTAAATATGTAATTGTGATAAAGTCGAATGATACCAATATTACAGACGCTTACACATGGCCTATACGCAGGGATGTGCCCACGCTGGGCGGCACTGGGCGGCCCCGCCCAGCAATAAAAATTACCACCCAGCACTGTCTTAAAAATCTTGAATCCCGCCCAGCACTATTTTCTCTAAAATCCCGACATTCCTAACAATATATTTCACACACAAAATTTAAAAATGTAAATTGTTAGCAAAACTAGTGTATGTGCTTAAAAAGCTACACAAGTGCCAGCATTTGGCATCTGAGCACCTTCAAAAAACGAAAAATTTCTCAAAGGGGAGGGGGACACCTCCTCCCCCTTAGACCCTCCCCCAGGAAGGTGATCAGTATACCCGGCACTCAGGAAATCCTGGACACATCCCTGTAAACGTATATACTTTTCCACTTTGAGACATCCAGAAGCTAAAGACTTGCCAACAGAATTAAATTACTGAATGGTTATCTATAAACATGGATAAAGGTTCTTTATTTCTTCATTGACGAACCCAAAGTGACTGTTATCTAGTCTTTGTCACATAAGTTTCTCATTGAAATTATTGCAGTTGGACTTAAAGAGTGTAGATCTGTTGTAAACTTGTAGTGACCGTCCATGATGGTGCAGTGACTTGTATGCATACTGTCCACATTTCAACCGGCAAAACATGTCACATACTATAAATATAACGGTGGAAAAACACAAGGAGACAACAATGTGTTGTGTGCCACAAGGTGGATTTAGGTGTGGGTGTGGCCCAAGTAATTCAAGCAGACAATGTGTTGAATGCCACAAAGTAGATTTAGGTGTGGGCGTGGCCCAGGTAATTCATCAAGAAGACAATGTTTTGAATGCCACAAAGTGATGAGAAATAAAGTACCTCATTTGGATCGGGAGCATTCTTCCGAGCAGCCTGTTCATCCTCGTATTCCCGTCTGGCTTTGGCTTCCAAGTTCCGAGTGGCTAGCCTAACAGCTTCTTCTCTGATATCTTTATCGCTAAGACTTGGACTGAATTTCACAGAGATGCAGGTTTTCTGAAATTAAGATAATGGAGGGTCGACATGCCACAAAATAGGAACAACTTTTTGTCCCTCCCCCCTTCTTTTTTACCCCAAAAAAGTGTGAAGTATATTCTCTCTAGGATTAATGTATCATGTAAACTTCAATGATAAATGCAAACCTCAAACCACACAAATTTGATGCAGACCTCAATGACAATTGGAAACCTCACAAACCAATGGGAACCTCAAGAATATATGGCAACCTCAAGCATAGAAGGATACCTCAGGAATAAATTGGAAACTAGAACCATAAATCATAAACTCATCTGTACTCAAATGAAATTTACAAAATTAATAACGCACTTATTTGAAAGTGATTATACTTGATGGCAAAACATTTCTTGGCAAATGACCTTTACCTACACAAGATCAAACTCTATTTAAATAATTTCTTTCTCACCGTATTGTTATTATTTTTTTTTTTAAATGCTCACATCTCAAGATGTATTCGAATTATTAGACGAAAAAACAAGAGAAAATTATCCATAATTTTACAACAAAATAAGAAAGTTTACCTTTCCAGGTTTGACGGTGCCCACCGCCGGGTAGAGAGATATTGGTGCCTCAGCTGGCACCATGAATTCAAAAGACGTCGGCCCGACGGGGGCGACCGGCCCCTGTCCTATCCTGGGTACCGGATGGGTGAATTCATTCCCGTCTGTGTGACTGTTGGTGATGTAGAAGGACACGACAGAAGAATCTTCCAAAGCTGTGGCGGCAAAATGGACGACGGAATGGGAGAGCTCAAGAGGAGTGTGGACTCCTACGGCTTTACAGGAAAGCTTGAAATCCCTGCAAGAGATATAATTCAACAACAAAAAGGAGTTTAACCCCTGCTCCACCTCTACGGGGGGATAAAATTAAAATGTAGTAATGACTTATAAATATGGATCAGTGGAAAGGAATCACTAAGTACAAAGCAGATTGTTACATTACTACATTTTCAGTAAACAATTGAATCCACATGGATTTAATTTTGCAATTACTTACACAGATTTAGCATATTTCGTAATTGTTTTCAAAGAGTCGAGAGATTTTCAGATAGTTTCTCATTTAACCGTCAGATTTACAAATCATTCACTCCTCTTCTCATAGCTCTCTTCCACCCTTTTTCTCCACTCTTTTCTGTCTTTGTCCTTCTCCAGTTTATTCCCTACCCCCTTCCCTTAATCCTCTCTTTGTCCCTCCACTGTTTATCTCCTACCTCTCCTCTTCCCCTGTTGGTTTCTTTCTTTCTTCTCTCAATCCCTTGTCTACTAATCCCCTTACATCTATCTCTTTGTGTTCACCATGCTCATTAACCTGTCTGTATTCTGTGCGTGTTTTTGTCCCTTCTGTTACTGTTACTTGTCATTCAGCCTTTGAAGATGATCCTGCTAGGATCGAAATGTCAGGCCAACTTACTTTACCCATTCTCCTACACAGGCTCTCTAGTGGATAAGCAGTTTGATAACAGTTTTATTTTATTGAGATTTACAAGTAGATGAAATACCTGTCGATTCCTGATTTGCAAGTCAATTGGAATGAATATTCTTTGGCTTTCTGCGGGCTGAATATGATATCCACTGCGACAGTCTCACTCGGTAGAAGGGTGCCAAATCCATCGTCTGGCTGGACGGCCACATACTGTAGAGGAAGAGACAATCGCATTAAACAAGATGAAAGACTCAACACTAGCCTGAATTATCATAAAGACCTGTCAGCCAGTACTGTCACTGGTTGCAGACACTTTCACTTGATGCAAGCATAAATGTCAAGTTACTTTATTGTTTCATTATTCTCAATTTTCTTTAACATTTTATAGAATATTAAAGTTTACCAGGAAAAGATGAGAATCCCATTCACAAAACAACATAACACCGAAATATCTTTTGAAATCTTAAATTGTTATCCAAGATATTCAGCTTTAAAAAATTCATATTAGCTTAAAAAATTAAGAAAAAATTAAATCAGCTTAGAAAATTCATAAAAAATTCATATAAGGGAGTGTTAGCTCAGTGGTTAACGCTGGTGCCTTTCAATCACAAGGTCCCGAGATTAATGTATGTCGTCCAGTTACAGACTTATTGACAATTGACAATTCATAATCACGGACGTTAAATATGAATCTAAGAGACTGACTTCGGTCAGCTTGCGGCTTTGATAAGCCAATGATGGCTTCTTCGCGAGTTCCTGCTTGCAGGAGGATCTAAAATACATACATAACTGTCAAGTTACTCTAATGTTTCATTATTCTCAATTTACTTTTACATTTTATAGAATATTAAAGTTTTCCAGGAAAAGATGAAAATCCTATTCACAAACCAACATAACAAAGAAATATCATTTGAAATTTAAAATTGGTATCCAAGATTCGACAGAGCAACTTTAATCCATCAAATCAATCAATCAATCAATCATTCAAATTAATCAATCAATGAAATCAAACCCAAAGATTGAGCACTTGCATCAACTGGATTTTATTTTTGTAGGCTCGACAGGAGTAAATTGAAGAGAAAAAAGAATTGAAACATACCTCCGGTAAATTCACAAAGCCATATTTCTGGGACAGAATGGATTTGTTGGTCAGGTGGACGGTATAAATGACCGATTCGTGAATCGTGCAGAAACCAAAATCGAGATTAGTCTGATCAAACTCCAGGTCGGATGAAGTTACTACAGCATGGACTGTAAACGGCACTGGAGCAGTCTAAGGGCCAAAAATATGGATGAAAATTATGGGGGATGTTAAACTGCATTGATTGTAAAGTTTTTTTGTCGTTGGTGCTAGATATTTGATTTTGATTTGATTTGATTTTCAAAATAAAATAAAACTGTTAGCAAACTGCTTATCCACTAGATTTTCCACAGATAATAAATATATACATGTGGAGGGAAGTCCTCTAAAAAGCCAATACAGGCTTAACAAGGTAAAGGACTCCCAAGGAAGAAAAATAAATTAAAAAAAAAAAAAATGTTATTTATCTCATTTCAATACCAACATTCCACTAAAGTTCTCACTCCATTGTACAGGACCAATGATCATTAGTAAACCTTGCATCCTCATCTCCCACATACTAAGCTT
>KN883219.1:55997-69815 GCA_000934455.1 Apostichopus parvimensis | reverse complement strand
GAATTGGTGTGGTGATGAGGCAATTTCAAATCGGGTAATGTTTTTATAGAACTGATTGCAAATCATCGAAAATTAAGGGTGTTGTTGAAGGTACAGGTACATTTTACAGTGAATTCTGTGGAATTAGAGACAATATGTGTGTACGATTAAATATGATATTGTTCAAATTTTATTGCGGCAAAGTTACGATCTGTTTTCTACCACCCTAACACTCAGTGAGTCAGTAACAGACTAACGTTTTATGGTTTTTATTCTACTTACTAGTCGATCTCGAAATGTCACAAAACTTAACTGAAGTTGCAAACATTTTTAATGCATAAGGCCTACTACAGGAAAATATTGATGCTAAATTATGATAACAGAAAAGGGAGATTTTTACTCTGCTCTTTGAGAAAATGTCTTACAAAATTTACGTGGCACCAAAAATTGCAAATATGTTTAGTCACATGGCTAGTGTAGTATAGTATGTGTGCGGTGTACAGCAGAACTAAGTGTGCAGGTGTGTTGATTGGAAATATTATTCAATCACGAGGGATTAAATCATCGTGAAATGGATTCCCAAACAACCAACAAAAAACGATTTATATTCGGAAAAAAATAGACATTTGAACACCCGGAGGGATGTAGAAATTGGTATACAATCTTCTCAATGAACTAACCAATTTCTTCCTCTTTCCTTCATCCTCGCCTAATGCTAGCTCAAATTCTTCGAAAGCCTCTTCACTATCAATCCTGGCCTTTAACACAGTATCCAAGGATTCCATGTCCAGGTCCTCCTCCCCAACATTACTGAGGATCTTTGCCGCCACCGTCTCCAATGCTGTTAGCCGAGATGTAACTAGTGAAATAAGAAAACACACAACAAATCATAATTAACAAACATTTATATATGATGCCCATATGTCTTCGTTAGACAGTCAGCTCAGCCTATAAAAACCCTAGTATTACCTCAATTCGGTGAAAAACTTGGGAAACCTGAACTTTCCAGTGGGTAAAAACATTAAAAACACTGATGTCCGAAAGGGGAAATTATGACTACTTTTTGGGACCAGTCTAGTGGTAAGTACATCGAATCTCATCGTAGCGCTAGAGAAAGATGATTGACAGTTGTCTGGGGCAGTGCGTGGTCGAGCATCCTAGCTATGATACAACGTTGTTGTAATTCGAGATGTATCTGGTCTGGTGCCAGATTGCATTTATAGTATGGAAGGTGAGGTATACTTTGAAGTGAATATATATCTCTGTATATCATAATGAAACATGGCATGTCACAACAAAATAAAGTAGTGATATATTAAAAGTTGGGATCTTGTGATGGACAGATTCAAACAAATATTACATCTTTGAGCAAACTATCACTATTATTACCTTGCTTTAAGCTGGATGACAGCTGCTGGAGCACCGCCATAATGTCCTCACCATCAGTAGGCCCACCTATACATTAATTAAAAAGAAACCGAAATAGGAACTTTACTGACAATAACCACATAATTGAGCTAATTTTGCTCTTGATATAATTACTGTTACATGATTTAGCTGAATATAAGATATAGATAGATTAGGGCTGTCAGTTTCCGTTTAATTTGCTAAACGTTTAAACGGTCGGAATAAACGTTCGTTTACCGTTTAAACGGTTTTAGCAATGTTTTTGAATTTTGCTGTTCCCACAGAATTTGGTAAATTTCGCGGTCTCCACTAAAATTATGGTATTTCATCTCCATCAAATGAATTTCAGCTCTATTTTTCATTCAAATTGCTTTCTTTGGCTTTCTTGAAATCTCCGATAGTTTATTAAATTTCTAAGTCGATATTTGGAAATATGCGCCGAATGTTCCATAGTAGCCTATATATTATGGCAACACCCCGGTTCACACACTTAACGATAGACTAACTATTACAATAAAAATATTACAAAGCCTAATAATATCGTTAGGAAATTAGGTATTGTAATTAACACAGCCCCCAGCTTATCATACTGCGAGCTAGCCTTATGTTTTAGCCGAGAATAGTATTCCACATGATCATTGCCTCTTTTTATATATTCGATATGGGCAAATGTCATGTTTGCCATGTCCTAGTCAGGACATGGCAAAATTCAGTTTGGTTAATGCAGCTAGGAACCTGGTGTAGGACTCAGTCCTGTGATATATTTATTGCCTATTGTAAATTTACAGGTAGACTACAGGATAGGCTACATGTGTCTTGAGGTAGAGGAGTTGTGAAGTAAATTAAGGTAACACAGTCATAACTTACTTTCGAGCATTGCACTTCGGCTTTGTGTTTGGCTTGGTGTTCGGCTTGGTGTTCGGTTTGGTGTTCGGTTTGGTGTTCGTGTTTGGCTTGGTGTTCGGCTTGGTGTTCGTGTTTGGCTTGGTGTTCGGCTTGGTGTTTGGCTTGGTGTTCGGCTTGGTGTTTGGCTTGGTGTTCGGCTTGGTGTTTGGCTTGGTGATGCACGGCCTGCAGGATTAGGTTGCATTCTCTGTGGGGTCATACCTGAAACAACAACAATTTTACAATAGTTTGAAATGAATAATAATTATTTCAAACATTTGTTCAAAATCAATTCACACATATATTAGCCTACAACATAATGTAGGATTGATTAGGTTGCATTCTCTGTGGGGTCATACCTGAAACAACAACATTTCTTGCAATATTCTGAAATGAATAATACTTATTTTGAAGATATTGTTAGAAATCAATACATGAGCCTACAGGCTACAACATATATACTTTCAGACTATGGAAAAGGGGAATGCCTAATAAGCATTAAGACCTAGTACAATACTGAAATGTAAAATAAAGGAAGTGGAGTTGAATGCATGGTCTTCACTGATTATATTCGGTTTCAACATTGTACATGGTAACATCCCACACGTCACACCACTAATCATACTTACTTTTACCAACGTTTTGAGATGGGACAATCCTCACACTTTGAGGGGGTAGCGGTAGAGCCGACTCCACAGGAGGGGGTGATGGTAGGGCCAACTCCACAGGTGAAATTTCATCCACTGAAAACAAAGCATAGCATACCTTTCTTTAAAACAACTAGCTAGATTAATAATTAAGAGACATGAAATCGAATTCAAGGAATAAATTGCAGTTGGGCTACTATGTTTGGTGAATTTGGCTACATAACGGGTACCGACGGCACCGATGGCCATCGTGCCCTTGCCGATGTGCCTCATAAAAAATCCTTCAAAGTTAACAAAAACCGATAGCCATCTGGCCGGGCCCTTTACTCATCTAATTTCGAGCCCTGCAGGTGTGTATGTGTACTTCTTAGAATGGGAGGGTGAAGTAGATAGATAGACAGTTATATGCTCAGTGTTCTCCACAGGTTTTTTTTTTTTTTGGGAGGGAGGGGGGGCAGCCCGCCCTCCTCACAATCCATTACAGCCACCCTTCACATTTACCGCCCCCTTAAATATTTACCGCCCCCCTTAGATGGCCCCTAAAAAGAAAATTCTGCTGGTTATACTGCACTGTGACTGCCTCATAATGTGACTGTGAACATGCATGAACATATACACTCGATCATAGACACATTAACCAATTAATGTTGAGAAAGGTGCAGGAAAACAAGATATATTAATATTACATTACTATATAGATAAATGTGTAATGGTCGAAAATCATTTTTTTGGATGGGGGTTTGGGCAGGATTGTGACAGCCGACGCTACCGCCACCCTACACGTCAGAACATATTCAATTTGTTAGTAATTAATTATGCTAATTTTGATTGCCTTTCTAACAGCTAAGGTCGTAGAGGCCACCAGGGCTTTAGCCAGAAATCATTGATAGGGAGTCCAGCTCGCGCCATTAGATAGTTTCACGGCCTGTGAAGGGTGCCCAATAACAACACCAACATTATGCCTGATTATTGAGAATGGATACAGTGCTGTATTTACAGTGGTACTGTAGTACAAACTTTTGGGGGGGGGGGGTGTTGGAACGGTGTCGCCCGTCCAATGGATGAGTCTCTGGCTAAAGCACACACATTTACAATTTTCATAACATCATATGACAGAGTCTTTCATACTAGACCTTATATTAGTTATCTAGGCAACTACATGTATCTTTTCAAGATATACAAATCACATCTAAATATCAAGGTTAATTACCAGTAGAATTGCCATCAGCTTCATCATACTCATCTGAGGAAATGTAGCGTGATGGTCTCTTTCTTGACCTCTCTTCGTCATCATCCTCAGACTCCACTGTCGAGGTCTCCTCTGCCCTCTTAGCAATTCGACATGCAAACTCATAATCTTTGTATTCTGTCAAGAAAAAAAGACCATAATTAACAGTAGTACAGTAGCCTACACTGTGCACCTACAGGCATCTAAGTAGCTTACAGTACATATTCAGTTCATGAAGGTTTTCATATCACAAAAGCATTTATTTGTCTGGACATTTTATTAAAAAGCCACAACCATTTGATATACCAGTTATGAAACACGTACTGATTGCAGACCTATCGGGAATCGGACCAAGGGCGCCAGCATAAGAGACGAGTGCTCTAATCACTAGGCTATGATGGGCATGCTTGGGGTCATATTAACATTTGACGTTGTCAATTTTCTGTATCATTCATAAATGCCGGTTTAGATTTTCTGCAGAACTTTTCCAGCCCATGTTCGAATGCCATTCGAAACATGACTAAAGATTACTTAGGATAATTGTAATTTTTTAGTGTCTAGATTCGATGTGTATTGCATTGTTCACATGTGGCCTACAGCAGAGTACGGTAATTTTCAAAACAGTGGGAAGTTGACTAGAGTATGACATCAATATTTAAATATGGCAATGTTTAAGATAGGCCTATTTAAGAAATGGCCCCAATTTTTTGTCATTAATTGCGCACTAATGCATGGGAACCTTCATATTTATCCCATAATCATATAACCTACCTGGTTTGCCAACTAATTTGACAGGATAAGCATCCCACAGGTCTTTGTCAGGAATTTCTTGTTTGAGGATTTTCCTTTTCAGGTCCTTACCAGATGGCCAGTAACACACAAGCTATAAAAAAGAACAAATACAAACAATTAAATCAACTAATTTTTGTATGATAGCTACTGTGGAAGTGTGGCACACCTGGCTGCAGAGTGAGTGTCTGGTTGTTGAGTTAGAGGTCTTGGAATTCAATTCTCCACTAGAATGCAAGAGTCCTTTTCCAAAGTGGCTATATTGTAGAACTACATTGGGCTAGTTCTTGGACCTAAGGGAGTGCATTAGCTCAGTAGTAAGGAGTCGGACTTGAGATCTGAAAGTCCTGGTTGATTCGCGGCTTGGGAACTGTGATGTGTTGTTAAGCAAAACACTTCCCAATTGTTCCAGTTCACTCAGCTGTGAAATGAGTTAACCAGTGTAACAGGGGGCCTTAACCTGCTATAGACTGGCGTTCTGTCCAGGGGAGTCACTGATTCTCATCTGCTAATTACGCTTTGAAAACCAGAGATACGCACCGGCCCAGCTATTAGCCTACTGTAAATTGGCTAGGATGGATTTGGGTTTGAAGTTTTTTGGACTTGGCCTCTCTGCTGCCATGTTGCCATGTAGTGCAGTTCTGCTAGATACAGTACCTTACTTCAACTAGCTCCTCCAGACCTATGAGAGTGGTCAAAGTCTGTGGTTCTCTCACATATCTGTTGTTTGGGGTCGTAAAATGGAGGTCCATGGAGCAGGATTTGTCCTAAAAGCCCCCCTCATTGTCATTGGAGCACTATATTTGATAAGACAACCTGGGAAGTTTGCTGGTGCTGCATCCAATATGACAGATGCAGGATCAATTCATATAAATTAATGAGGACAGTGTCATTCCTGATTAAAGTGAGCTAAACTTAACTAGTCTGCCAGTAAGTATTCTTACACACTTGTAATTATTCACAATTGTAAACTATATCTATACTACGTACCTTATTGGTGCTCTTCTCAATCCAAGAGCTTGGCACGCACTCTACGGTGTTATCTTTAAGAAAGATGACTACGGAGTATGCCATGGTTCTGAAAAGAAACAGTACATAATATAGGATGAAATAATTGAGAATCCATGGACTGAAATGAATAATTAATACTAACAGGTTGTGGCACGTGGTGGCTACAAATTCGCCCAACCAAGTCTCAACATTAGGAATAATTACTTTATGTACTGCAAATCACTTGTTTATATATAGTTACAGTATCGTGGATAGCCTACATGCAGTCTATTTCTGTTTGCATTTCAAAGTGCCAACAATTTCTTTAGTGGCGGTCAGCAGGAGAATTTTCTATTGTTCAAATTTGAAAACAGAATTTACATTAAAAATGTATTATGAGAGGAGGACCCCTTGTGATACTTTGCATAACCACAAGGATATGGGCCCTATTGTTTTGGTAATGTAGAATAATAATGAAAAATCATAATAAAACCCAGTGCTTAAAATATACACTGTAGTGCCTTATCACAGCCAAAATCGAATAACTTTACAAATAACAAGGAATAAAGGTAAACGATGAAAAAGTAGGTGAATCAGAAACACTAAGCACTGAAAATGCTACGCAACGGTACACAGTTAAAAGTCAACCTTAAAAAAATAAGTCTTTTCAATGTTTTTGAAATACATTGATGTAGGAACTGTCATAAATAGCACTGTTCCCAGAGGGGTTTATTTGGGTTCAGGTTTATAACTTTCCTAACAAACTTTACTTTTTTTTAAATCATGGAACATCTCTTACAAAATGTCATATACAGTACATGTACAGCCACCCAAGGACATTTTAATATAGGGACACTGGATATTTTTATCATCACTTTGGAATCGAACCAGAAATCGCTTTGGAATCAAACCTCTTACAAATGGCCCATGTAAATAATATCAAATTTCCTACCCTGGTATGTAATTGTTGTTACTCAGCTAATTAGGACTTGGGGAATTAAAAAGACAGAACTTAGTAATTTACCTAATGTTGGTGGAGTAGAGGCATGAAAGTGACATGATGGTCATTTTCAATCAGGAAGCATCTGGCCCTGAGATCACTGTAATGCAGGATCATCATTTCATAGCTATGATTGGGCATTCTGCAAAATCCCAACAAACGAGAATCGCATGGATGGTCATGAATTGGTTGCGCTGCTTTGTATACTCTGCACAAATAAGTGTGATGGGTGTAGCTCTCAACTCGGACCACCGAACAGTATTTGTTGCATTTTGTGACATAGGCATTGTTAGGCCTTCTACAATATATAGTTAAAGATTCAGAGTTTACTACAGGTACTCTATCGGTTTCCTCGTAGATTCTCTTTACAAGTTGAGCTGCAGGATTTTTCCCGGATCTAACCTTTTTCTTCAATTCTTTCATGTAATTCTCAAATCTCCACGCAGAACAGTTGTCGAGGCAGCCAAATTTAATAACGTCATCGGCAATGTGGAGGAGGCCATGTACGTTGTAAACAGCAAATTCCTGACCATAGAGTTCACATCCCCTCTTAACGAAGTATTTCAACAATTGGTGAGCATAGTTAACATGTTCAGCTGCCAGCTTGGTAGACACCAGGATACAGATTGCAGTGCTCAATACCAAGAAGAGATTATAGTGATCACAAGCTAGGATATTCTTCAAAACAAACCGCCCAGTATACAATAAAAATTGTCTAAATTCGGTGGCTTTCCAACGATCAACTTCATTTAGGCCCCTTGGTTTTCTAGCAAAATCACGAGGCACGTTACCCTGCATGTTGACCAACCGAGCACTAATTTGTGAAATTTGTGTAGCTGATAGTCTCCCTTCTCGCCGTGGGCCTCTCATCCATATCAGCAGCAATTTTCTCACTACACCCAAACATACCAAATGCATGTAGTCTAGTGGAAAGTCTGATATCATGTCTAGTTCCGACAATTCAATAAAGGGAGAAACTCCATGGTGGTGTTCTTCCTGCTGATGAGATCGAAATGTTTCATTGGTCCGCAAGATCAAATTGTCAACCAAGGGATATGTGACCCTCCCAACATATACCCCTTTTTGAGTACATCGATCACACCCAAAATACCCGGAATACTGTTTCACACATTTTACCATTGCCCTTGCTGGTGCATCACAAACCACACATTGCAGTGCTACCTGGAAATGCTTCTCCTGATATGTAATTCCTTCTTTTAAGGCGTGGTTGATCTCTGCTATGGAATCTGCCAAGAAATCCAAATTAGATGGCTTGGATTGCCCTATCCCCACACTAATGGGGAATACATTAACCGGATTTAAGTTTACAATACTACACAAAACTGGCCAGCCACTGCGTTTGCTGCTTTTGAACAATGGAAATCCATCGATATTAATGTGCAACTTCAGTTGGTCAATCTGATCGAAGACTGCAACCGAATAACCCATTAGCGTTTTAGTAACCATTTCTTGCAAACCGAAGTTGAAATATTGCATGTTTGAAATGGACCGAATAATAACTTCTCGCGGTGTCTTCAACAAAGTGCGAGAAGAAAGTGGAACTTCTGGATGGCCATTCTCGTTCAATATCCTAAGTATACCATCAACTGTAGTACCTTTAACATTACACGAGGTTGCCCACACACGCACTTTATCAACAAAAGACTCTTCGGTATCAGATTCACTACATGATGGTGTATCAGAATATGGTTCACTATGACTATCCGACTCAATATTGAGATTGACATGATCAGGGACCACTTCGTCATGTAGGCTTACTTGTACGTCATCATTGTTATTTACTACTTCTAGAGGTGCATGTTGAGATGATGAGCAGGCCACATCATTGTAGTGATTATTAAGGTCCGAAGCTTCATTGAGAACGTGACAGATGTCATCATCTTGTGTAGGCCCATTGCCATCGCTTCGTTCACTAGAATCAGTGCTGTCATCATTTTGCATCCTTTTTATACTCATCCATAGTTTACTGTAATTCCTACGGTTTTCTCTCTTGCGCTTTGTGCTCATGATGTGAATGTAGCTGGGCCAACAGTACATTCACAAATTTATTTTTTAAGGTTAAGAACCTTTGCACCAATGAGCAGAGCTGTCCTAATTTGTAATTTACTCAGCTGGGAATTGAACGCTATATCGGCTTGAAAACGATGTTCTGAAATGGATAGAGAATGATATAGTGTAACAATATTGCCATTGGATACAAACATTTGGTTCAAAATTTTGCTTTGTCCTATTCAGAGTCATTTTCACTGTACGCCTTCTCAAAAGGGCAATTCCATGGCAAGTTGGTAACAGTGTGACAGTTGGAGAGTGAATAACGTCCCTTACCAATGGTGAATGCATTTATTGGGTATATGCATTCACTAAGCTTTAGGTAAGCCCTCCATAGAGTCTAGAGACAAAATATATTTTTGAATGCATTCGTTCAGCCCTCTAATCTATAGAGACAAAATTCTAAATTGGCTAAGCCTTTGAATGGAAAGAATAAGCATTCAAATGCTAAAATTAGCATATTGATGAATGCATCCATTGTGGAAGTTTTAATTTCGTCGTACCTATATAGGCCTCAACCCACACAACTATTGTTACGTAACTGCTTCTTTAATTAGTCCATTCTGCAAAGTGCCAAGAAGGCCAAGCAGAAAAATGATTTCTTATATATGCAACCAAATATTAGTTTGTAGCCTTACATCTTGTCAGTATACTATATAGATTTTGCATGATCTGTTTAGGCATGAATGCATTAGGCTAGTCATTATTTAACCTCCATTGCCCAGGTATCTAAAAGAAAAACACAGATTATGTGGCTCAGAACAGGGCTCGCCATGGCCTCTGTGCCCTTCTGTTTGGCCTTGGTGCCCTTGAAAACTAAAATTGCCATTGTACTATAGAGGAGGATGGCCTTGGTGCCCTGGTTCAAATATGAAATGGCCAGAGGCTCAGTGCCCTTCAATTTATTAAACATTCATTTCGAGCCCCGTCAGAATAATCATTTAACATGATGATATTGCTAATAACATGTCCCTATGGATTCAACTAGTGTTTACCAGAGTTGTAGTACCCGTACTCTTACTCTAGTACCAATTTTCGTACTCGTACCCATACCCATGCTCTGGGACCCATACCCGTACTCATACTCATGAGTCGGTACTCGTACCCATACTCAGTTTCATTTTCCTTGGACCCGTACTCATAGGCCGGTACTCATACCCGTACTCATGAGCCTGTACCCATGGGTCCAGCACTTGTAGTGCTGTTTATATTTTTGTTTGTACATGTATACCTGGGGACACTATGGTATATACACAGTTGGATGACTTTTTCAGGTTAATTTCAAAACTTGCCAGTGGGAGAACATCGGGCAACCTGGAACCAGGGTTGTTGATTTTTTTTTTTTTTAAATCAGAATTTCTTTAAATCAGATTTTCTTTATTTAAATCAGATTTTTTTAAATTTCGCAATAATCAAAAGTTCAATTTCCTCTCAAATGTTACCTAAATCTTCCAAAAACACCTATACCCACCCATATTACATACGAGCAGTCAGCCCAATGTTTAATTTGATTTCCGGACAATCAACGGAAGTCATGCTGCCCTGTATATATAATTTCACAATTAGGCCCTATATCCCCCTACTAAGGGACCAATGATACCAATTTCCCTTTGTTGAACACAGACACTTGTTTGTACCCAATGAGCTACTTCACAACCCTAGTTTATGCAATCTACTGTCTATACACAGGAAGTTAATTCATTCATGATACTCCACCCCAGTAAGGTTTGATTGGGGGGGATTATAGGGAATTGTATTCTATTTGGTAGTTGACACTTCACTCTGAATAGGGAGTACCACAGAAGAATTGTGCATGGGCTTAAACTAGGCTATATATCTATGAGTGCACCCAATTCAGTATTATCCAAGCTCACACACTTCATTGAGTCTCTATCAAACAGGTCAACTAGAGGGGATTCTTGCAGGCAATTTCTAGAATTGTTCAATTTGTTTTAGTACGATGGGACACATGCCATACCGGTGTGACAGGATTTTTCTCCCTGAAAATACCCCCCCCCCCCCGGGGGGAATAAAACAGGTTTAATACAAGTTCGTTTGTTTGATAACATTTTGAATAAAGTTCCACTAAAGCAAGAGACTCTGCTCTTTCCTTTCTACAATCAAGACTATTCGCTTTGGTGTTTATACTAGTTTCATTATTTCAGTTTAATCAGTGCCATGGGCTATAGATATTACTGGGATTTACTGAAGTTGCTTTGATACTTGATTGAGACTCTACTTTAATACGATTTGTTTGATTTCAGAGATTAAGCTGACCACAATTCAACTTTTCCTGCCAAGAATTAGAAAAGTGATTTAAATCAGTGATTTAGAAAAAAAAATCATTTGATTTAAATCGCGATTTAAATCACTGATTTAAATCAAACCACCCTGCCTGGAACAGTTATATATAGATCTTCAAAATTTATGCAATAGAAATTGAAAAGTATAAAGTAATATGTCATATTCAGCTAACATTCCTGTTCTTCTGAGGGTCACTAAAAAGCTAATGGTGATTTGTTGAGAAAGGCAATTGAGACACAAGTAACTACTGCATTGGTTATTATATTTTTGGGAATCTCCCACTGGCAAAAGGCAACAGAATGTTTATGAAAAATCGCTTCCTACAGCGTATGCCCTCCATATCGGGTGGTGGAGGATTAAAATGACATACAGAGAACAATATCATATGTGAGGTAGTTTTTTGCTGAGGGAGGAGGGGAGTCACAAGGTATGAATATCACAAAAGGACTTTGAACAACACAATATGAATGGATATGAGTAAACAATATGCCTATATGCCTATATCTTAAGCCCACGCCTGGGTCGTATGTGACCAACCTCTTCCCTAGGCCACGTGCAACTCGAAACTGCCAGTAGGTACTGGGAAATTGGGCAGCGAGATACAGAGGCACTGGGGCGTGACGACCCGCGCTGTTGCCACTTAAGCCACCTAGCTCTCGGCCATTGTTGCACAAATCCCACCCAGCTGCCCCCCCCCAGTTCCCCCCACACAGAAAAGTTTGGAAATAATTTCAGCCAAAGCTTCCTATGCCTACAACACAGACAAAGCTTCCTACACCTATGTTCGCCCCACCCATACAACGTGCACAAAACCTGGCTACGCCACTGGGTGGCACACAAGTGTTGAATGTTGTTGCCATTACATGCAGAAGTAAACAATGTTTTTCACTTTATTTTTCATGAATTATGATAGGAATATCAATGAATTCTCAAGGCAAAATGTAACATTTTCGATGGGGGAAGTAAAACAGAAGTTGGGGTTGGAAGAGATTGCAATATAATGTGTACGTGTTGATTTCCATTAATTGTTACAGGAAACTCAGTTAGTTGATGCCCCTGTTTATGTCGATGTCAAAGCAGACATGTCTTGAGAAAATTTGTACCTTTGAACCAAGAAAATTATGTTCAAACTCATTCAATTTATCTGCACATGTTCTGGTTAAAAATAAAAGGGCTGGGACCATTTAAAAAAAACAAAGGAATTTGCTACTTCTATACTATATTATTCAATAGGAAATTAGTGTTACGTGTCACTGGAACATTTTAAGCTACGCCTGACATGGACCCATTTCTTGACAAATCTTATACCGATACCCAAAAAAAGTGATAAACAAACTCAAACAAGTCATCTACACATGCATGTTCTGGTTGCAAATAAAGGGTCCGAACCATTTTCAGAAAAAATGAAAAATATAAAACTGACAAAGAAATATGCACATTATTAAATCGAGCCCTAACTTTTGGCGGCCATTTTAGTTGGCCGTCTGAACTTAGCAACAATGGACGTTGTTGGCTCGATGTAATAATGCGTGCACCTGTTTTCAACAACATGTACAATACCCTAACCAATAACACTAAAACCAACTTTTTTGTTTATTTTCTGTACTAATAATCAAATCAAACAGTTAAAAAAGGATTAAAAATAGTGTGAAAAAAATATCTAAACCCTAACCTGTAATATAATCACCCACATTTTCTTTTCAAGGATTAACCAAAAACAGGTAGCCTATGCCTGGCCTACACATTATTAAATAACAAGCCCCAATCTCTTTGGTTTTCCTGTACAAAAAGTAGCCCTATATACAACATTTTCCTAAAATGTTGAAACTTTCACAATTAATGTCTGCTAAGCTGATCTATAAAAGGGTGAATTTTGTTTCATACAGGTATTTTTTAAGGTTGAAAATTCCCTCTGATCCTCTTATGTGTCCGAACTTCGCAGGTTCCATCATACAACATACGTGATTACGTGCATATCGTGGTACGATAGGCTAGGCCTAACGTTAGTGGTACACATTACGTTAATGCTATAAGCCTATACTATAGTACGTAGGCTGATTTTGCATTATTTATGAAAAATACAATAAACTTACCTATTTCTTGTTGTCGATAGACTTACTCCTAACTCCTGATGAAAAGTATCAAAGAATCTGGATAATTCACAGACTTGAATGAGTAATTCTTACTGCAGTAACTAGAGCAGTACGGGCTTTCAGTTGAAGTTGATGGCAAAGTTGGCAAAGTTGATGGCAAATGGCAAAGGTGCATGCAGTGGACATGTGGTAATCAGCGTTACCAGCGGCACATGCCACAAAAACGCTAGATTTGCAAAAGTCAAACCCCAGAAAACGCTAGATATAGATTTTCATGCACATATGTAATGTAGCCTATTACCTTCCATCACAAGTTGCACTTATTCATATGATAGACAGTTTTATGATTATTTTGAACAAACTTCAAGTCATAATGGCTCAGAATCATAACAAAACAACTGAAGAATCAACAAAATTACAACTAAT